>JAUTBZ010117756.1:0-35337 GCA_032361785.1 Lepetodrilus galriftensis
GCACTATACCTATACATGTGCCATAGTAAGTATAATGAAGTTGATGTACATATTAAGAAAAATATCCAGGAAAACATCCATATTTCAGGTGATAATAGGCCCGTAACCAGTATATTATCTGATTATGGGTTACATTTCTGTGCAAATCATGACTAGTGGTCTTAAGAGATAGTTGTGGTTTATCGTTCCACCATAGAGAAAATACCATGAATGATTGAAATACCTTTTACAGAAAACAGCATAAAATATGGCGCATTCACTCTTAAGAACTTACAGACTCAACCACTCACTCACTTGGACGCGATGAATGAATCACTGACAGACTAGCTCACTCACTACTCACTCACACACTCACTCATTCATTCAGTTCTCCCACTCACACTTATGTCTCACGGACTGGCCCCGAGATTACGAAACTTTTCTGAGTAACGATTCCATGCTCAACTTGAGGAGTTTTGTTCATAAAATGTCATGTAAATTCTGAACTTGAGCATGAAATCGTACTCAGAAAGTTTTGTAATCTAAGGTCTCTCTGCTCACTTCTACTTGCCACTAGAATACTGTATTACACGTATCTTCAAATTACTGTTGAAAACATGCCAATAAAACTCCCAGCTTATTGAAACTGAAATTATTTCATCATCAAATTGCATCATTTGAAATGTTACTTGCAGCATCTAGCAGAATTGTTTACTGTGTGACCTTGGTAAATATAGTTAGTCTGCAGTACATCTCGGTCAATTCGGTAATAAAATATTAGACGTTTCATTGATGTTATTATAATCCAAATAACCCTATCGTGCTAATATGATCATTTTTCAAATAGTTTTGCTTATCTGTAGCAAATATGTTCCCTTCCATTCCTTTTTTATACACCTTTTCATGTTTTTACGCATGTGATTGTTCAGATAATTATTCGATTTAAGATAATTTTGCGATTTTTATTAAGATAAAGTATGTGGGTGTACATCAAATGGTATCCTAACTTTTTTGACTGAGTGGTTGAGGATTTCAAGTATGCCGGCTGTACAATCATATAACCGGTAACATCCCAATTAGATAATCTTGTAATGGAAGTTGCTATGGTTTTTAGATCATTTTTGAAATACTTTGTTTTTGTTTTGTTAATGGCAGATATTATGAAATTGGTACAGATAGGTTACGGTATATTATTGACTCGGTATCATATGATCATCTATCCAAGTACTGGTTCACATTTCCTAGCGATATCTAAGTATTACATTTACCTGACACGTTTACGTGTGAACATCCCAAAACAATATAAAATGGAAAATTACATTTTACACAATTTCGTTGCAATTGTTGATTTGTTTTTGGAAGGCGTTAATTAAATTTTCCCCTCGTGAAGGTCAAAATGAAATTTGTGTGGATGGATACAACGATTTGTAACATTTGGTGTGATGTCTTTCAATATTTGCTTTGTATTGGATATCACAATACGAGAACATCGCATCATCTTCGGAACAATCTGATTAGTATGTGAGACATGGAGAGATGTTCTCTCCCTTGGTATATCAAGATGGTTCCTACTGTATGCTTTATAGCTCTTGCTAATACCACGAGGGATCTGTATTCAGCAGCCCCTTATGCCCTTATCAATACATGTAATGAAAGGGGCAGTAACTGTGTGTCCTCACCAATGCATGTTTTTGAAAGGATCTCGTAAACCATCAGGATTTAGTTTTAATATTTATGGTAGATATTTAAGAACACCTGACAAGCCGTGATAAGAGTGAATTACTATTGAAAGCATCCTTAAATTTCAATTTAAACCAAACTACAGTTTTCTGTTTTACTATAATGGTAGAGATTGTTTTCTTTGGGCATCAGTCTTGGGGTCATACTATGGATACAGTAGCCATGGGTTTTCATTCCGCCACAATATTGTTGAAATACATTGTGATATGGATTGAAACCTGAAGTAACACTCACGTTCAAACATCCTCACTCACTTACACACAAAGCACATCAGGTTAATATGAAAATACAACATTATTTTATGGTTGATTCTATTGTATTTTTTAAAGCAAAATCTGGAAAATATTCCACAGAGGTACTCTCAATCTGTACAGCTCACACTTTATTTCAAATTTGCAACTTCCGTATTGCAATTTAACTGGCAAACGTTCTTCATCAAATGTGATGAAATACAAGCCCAGTTTGTTATAGGAGGAAAGTCATCTCTCTTGAAGGAACAGTCCTCGTATGTAGCCAATTGTTCGCTTTCATTTAAAAAACATCAGCGATCCTTACATGTAATAAATAAACGCATTTCGAATGATTTCAAGAGGAGGTAATGTCAAACAGGTGGGCACCACGTGGAGCCAATCGTTTCCATCTTGGCCTTTCTGAGCTGGCGATTGCTGACACATTTGGAAAGGTCAAAAGACATAGAAACCTCGAGAGGGGGGGTGTAGTATTGGTAGACTTTTGATAAGCAAGGCACCACCCCCCCACCCTCCACCCTACATGCGCCACGCTAGAAAGGTGCATGTCAATGGGCGAGTGTCATAACAATGAGAATACTTATGTTTTAGTGCAAACTTTGTATCAATATATCCATTTGGTGTGGTAATGAGACAAGGTTCGTTTCTTTTTCGGGTCTTATTTATATATCTCGCGGAACATGGAATCACACATTGTTTTGCTATTTTGTTTAATTTTACAGTAAGTGCGTGCAAGTGTTGTGTTATTCCACATGGAGAAATATTTATTCTACACAAATTAGTTAAGCCTACATTCAATATGACAATAAAACGTGACCTAAATAATGTACTGCCAGCCCGTATATAGAATGAGCTCCCATGGGTAATTTAGTTGTGTGTATTTGTAATTAACATTCATGAACAGTGCCTAGATATGATTAATTTCAGTTCATATTTGTTTTCCCTGGCCTGCTAGTTAATCTAAACTAGGTCTCACATTTACATCCCAGCATGTGACTCTGAGAACCAAGTCGGCATTATCAAATTGTTTTCACTACTAGCATCACTAGTCATGAACTACAGAGATGCATAGTCAACACACTATAGAAAGTCCATTTCATAAATATTTTATTTAATATTTTAGAAATTATTTTCTTTGATCAATTAGTAAACCGTAAAAATTAACAAAATGTATTTTTTTTCCATAAAAATCGATTTTGAAGAAAACGTGAAATTAATCTGAATCAGCAGGTACGGATGGTATCAACAGAAATGACGATAAGCAGAATCTTCCAGATATTATGTGTGGTTTGAAGGATATATTATTACAAGGTCTAGCATGTTTTCAATAAAGTTGGTGCATGCAAAGAAAATGTCAGCTGTACAGGCGCAGTCGTTCGCTGTCTGCCGGAAACTACTTGCAGATACAACGACAAATACCCAACGTCATCGAGCCGTTTTAGAAAAGGTGATGTTTATTTGGAGAATATTTAATACAGTTGACCGATAAGGGATAATTGTTAACTCCTGTTACAGTTTGAAAGATATGATAAACCATTTGTCGTGAGAGATCTGCAGTGGGATATTTTTGGATCATCCGTGATGACGTTAATTTTATTTTTATGTTTCTACACCTGTGTTGGCAATACAATTGGGCAAGATACAAGAATAGGTGGAACATGTGGTACAGTAGTGGTACATTAGAGGTACACATGGTACAGTAGTGGTACACATGGTACAATAGTGATACACCTGGTACAGTAGTGGTACACATGGTACAATAGTGACGACATGGTATTAGATGAGTAATGTTTTAAGGATCAAAATCATAGTTCAAGGATATTTTCACAACAGATGACTTTTGATTTTGGGAGCATAAGCTTTTGTTTTTGCATTCTTGAAGAATTTCTTGATAAAGAAAATAATTTTATAGGAAATAGATCTACCCGGTAAATATTTATTGTTCTTGAATTTTTTAAACCAAATCATAGTTATGTGCACAACGACCACATTTTACACAGAGGTTAGATATACAATGTCTCGGTTAGTTGCATTAGAAAAAGAGACTGCTCTGTAGGGCTTTCTTTGTTGTCACCGACAGGATGAGGGTTAAGTGGTGTGTTATCTTTTAGGTAACAAATCTTTAACACTGAACACATTTCTCAGAGGGCAATAACCAGATCAGATTACTACAATATACAACCTGTTCATTAACTAGATCCTATCGCAATAACAATAACATTAAAACTGATAATATTTCACATAAATATACCCAAGCATGTGGCTGCTTGAATTAGATCAACAAATTTCTCTATGTTTATGATATTTTAGCATGGCCTTTGACTTTTTAACACATGACCTCTGTGAGGTCTGGGACACTTGGATGCTTAGCATCAGCATTCTTCTCGATATTTCTCAGGGACATTGCGAGACTGGAAGCAAACTGAGGCATGGAGGAAGCTGTGTTCTAGTTTTGACCACAGCTTTCCAGTAGCGGCCACTGTGTCCAATCTGCGAGGACCATCGTCCAGTCCAGTCTGCCAGCGAGGACCATCGTCCAGTCTGCCTGTGAAAACCATCGTGCAATTGACCAAAGCTTAGCGCCAATCCAGCACTAAGTATTGGATCCAGCACGAAGGACAGCGATAAATTCACTTCTAACTGCTAACAGCCCTTGAGGTTTGAAGAGCATTAACCACGAGACACGCTGAACAAGGAAAACATAATTGGTTGATTCTGGTAATTATTTTTTATTGCATTTTACTGCTAAGATAATGTTTTGATTTTCCAGTTTTCTTCCCAAACATTGGACGACAAATGACTAATGTCGGGGGCACACTTCTAACATCAAGCTAATTGATGGTATTGTGCTGCATATTCAATTTGGCCCTTTGGTGAGACGGACATTAGACATGTTAGATGGAGACCTTCTGGATCCAGACATTTAAATGTTAGTCAGTGATGCCGAGGCTTTTAACTACAAACGAGGAAGAAGACACCGAATTACTTTAGGTTCATGATTTTGTCTGTACTGTTATATAGGAAAGTAGTCTACAAGAAAATGGACTCAAGTTTCAAAGAATCCATTGAGTTACATGGAATCAAAGTGAAGCCGTGAATTTAATGTACAACTTTGGTATTTGAAACTTGTTTTGTTCAAAGTTTCAGACCAAAAAGTGCTTTTTGCAAAGGCTGGTACTTATTTTTCTATAATGGAATTATGATCCATTGAAAATTACGGTGTCTGAGCTGAGAGTTTAGAAATCAAATCCGTAACAGGTCGTAATTGAAGCATGGGGTAAATGCAGTATGACATTGCACTACAGACTTTTACATTTAGCTGTGGCAGGCTTGCAGTATTGTAAGATCTATTGTTTTACTATGGCGTACTCTTGTGCTGTAATTGCTTTGTGAAACTGCTCCCCATGATATTAATTGACTGTCTGACTGTTCATTCTGACTGGTGTGGTTGTGTTGGTGTCGTCTTTGAGTGTCAGGTCCTTCTGACTAATATATATATCTGACTGTCGGATGCTTCTGACAATCTTGTCCTTTTGATAGTCATTTCTGACTGAGATAAAACTATAATGACTCTTCTATTCTGTTGGGTCCTTCTGACTTCTATCTGATTGTAGGGTCCTTCTGACTGTTATATCTCTGATTATTGGGTCCTTCTAACAATTTGGTCCTTTTGACAGTCATTTCTGACTGTGAGATAAAATAATAATGACTTCTGTTGGGTCCTTCTGACTTATATCTGATTGTCGGGTCCTTCTGACTGTTATATCTCTGATTATCGGGTCCTTCTAACAATCCTTCTAACTCATGTCTGACTTAGGGTGGAACTATAATGATCCTTCTGGTTTAGTTGGACCTTCTGACTGCTATCTTAATGCTGGGTCCTGCTGACTGTATTCTTCTGACTAGTTGGTCCATCATGACCATTGCATCCTTCTGACACTGGGAGTTCATCCCGGCTGAGAAATCTGAGGACATTCTTACTACGGTATCATTTTCAATTAATTCTGACTGTGGGAAATGTGACTATTGGGTCCTTCAGATAGTTTATTCTGACTACGAGAAATCTGACAACACAGTCACTTCTTACTGTGGTATCATTCTCAATTCATTCTGACTGGGAAATCTGACTTGGGTCATTCAGATAGTTCATTGTGACTATGAGAAATCTGTGAGGACATTCTTGCTATATGTATTAGTTCATTCTGACTGGGGGAAATCCGACTATTGGGTCCTTCAGATAGTTTATTCTGACTACGAGTAATCTGACTGTGAGGACATTTTTTATGTATACCGTATTCTCAGTTCATTCTGAATGGAGGAAATCTGAATGTGTGGTCTCTGACTATCAATCTAACTGATCTGACTACAAGCTATCTGTGACGAAAGAGACAAACATTTAAATTTATTTTAAGTAGAATTATAAACTGTTTAGGTTTTCGTGATTACAGTATTCTTGGCTGGCGTTCTGAGATACTGTCGTTACTTCAATTTGTTTATTTGTATTGTAAAGACGTTTCAGAGTTTTTAACACCAACTGGATGTGTTCTGTTATCTGAGTTATATGAGATCTGTTATCTGGTTGGGGATGTGTGAATTACCCACATTTACTGTATATGCTACAAATCTATTCTATCTATGATTATGTCGTTTTGATATGTTTTCTAAGACTTTCATAATATTTGCTATTTTTTTAATCAAAACATCACAAGAATGAGGAGGGGGGAAAAAATCACTCAAAACAACAAAATGCTATCAGGAAATTGACATGGGAGAAAAAAAGTAGGAAAATGTATATTACTCATAGTGACACTGCATTTGACATCCATGAATCAGATATATACCTATTTTAGTCTAGGCTTGATTGAGATAACCTTTGATCTCTGATGCAAGGAATCGTACTGGAATGAATATTTAAAAAAGATTTGAAAACACATCTAGTTAAAACCTCAAGCATTGCAATGTCAGTACTAGTTTTACATTACTGCATAGCTTATACACGATTTAAAATGTATAATTTAATGTAAATGATTTAATTTCTTTTTGTTACTGCTATATAAACAAATTAAATAGCTAAAGATTTTACTTAAATTGATAGTGAAAATAACTGACGTACTTTATTTTTCTATGTCTTTACTATTTATTATTTGGTTTGGGGTTGTCAGGATATTTAAGTCGCTGTTGAGAACATTTCAGTCATATTAGGAATTGATAAACTGACGAGCCATCAGTGAACTAACTTTAAAAACTGACTTCAAACATTAAAAATCAACATAGATCTACATTTACTCTCCCTACTGGATTAGGCACATGCATAGCCCTTTGGGGCTTCTTCAGTTGCCCTCAGCATGGAGAGAGTTAAACCAGAAACCAGATGGACACCAGCCGGGACACCAGCAGGGACACCAGCCGTAGATCTACAACTGAATGGTCATCTATAACATTGCCGGACACCTACAAGTACATGCTCTAAGGAACAGGTTCAGGAATGTATTCAGGAATGACAACAACTTCCACACTGCTCTTCTGGTCATCAAGCAAATTACACCAAGCACCAGGAAACCCAGCTGCGACCAGCGCCCCCTGGTTGCAAGATGTGTCTCAGTGGGAGAAAACTCTTCACAGGTTATCTGACATTCAGAACTACTCTTAACTGACCTGGGCCGTCCTCACGGTCAGTTCTATGCCCAGAGGTACTGGCTTTAAGAACAGCTCGTAGGCGCGAAGATTTCTCTTTCGTCACCTCTTGTGGCTGATGGGAGGAAAATCTTTGCTTATTAGAATATTACCTGACATTTCGAGGTACTCAAATTGACCGGGGATGCCTGCGGTCAGTTTCTTGACCCCCACTAAGACGGCCAGCTTCAAGAAGAGTTTGCAGGCGCGAATATTTCTTGATCGGCACTTCTTTTAGTGATGGGAGCAACGTCTTTAGGTATTACCTGATAGGTACTGGAACTATCAGGGGATGACTGTGATCAGCTTCTTGACTCCCCCTAAGAGGGCCAGCTTGAAGGCGTGAGGATTTCTCTTTGGTCACTTCTTGGGTATTTAAATTATTAAATTATTTTTGATTTGGGATTTACAGCCGCTTTCAAGAATCTTTCACTTATATCACGGCTTGGCAGTTTTTGTATTGCCCCAAAGGTTCGAATTGACAGTGATCAGTTTCTAGACTCAGCGGGCCAGTTTCAAGAACAGCGAACAGGCAAGAAGACCCCTCTCTCACCACCTCTTGCCATCTCTGACCACCGGTCACTGCCTTGTCATCTCTGACCAGTGGTTCATCCTTCACGTCTTCGGTCCATCATCGCTCCTCCCAAGCTGGAGAGGGTGTGCATTGGATATGTTTGATGGGCCGGGGAATTGATGGGCCGGTTCCTTTGGAGGTTGATGCTTGATCTTTTTGTGGGTTATGGTCAAAACCATTACTAGCATCAACACGGTCACGGATAATTTCTTTAATGAATTGTGTCAAGGAAGGTTCAATATGGCATTTCAGGGGTTAACTTTATGTTTGGGAAGAAATGGGAGAACTTATGGCTATTATTGATAATGATGATGATGACGATAGATTATGGTGATGACAATGATGATGACCACAATGATGATGATGATGATGGTGATGATGATGTTGATGATGATGATGATGATGATGAAGGTGATAAATTCCACTGGAAGAAAATCTCCAAATTATGACATTTATAGAAAAGTAGTAAAGAAAATGATAATATTTTTTTTGTTTTCTGAATGGAAACTTTAGATGTATTTTAATACAAATGTAGCAGATAGATAGGTCATAGCCCTAACCTTAACACTAAACCTAACCATATCCCTGACTTATATACAAGTAACGGTATATATATATATATTGTAATGTCAATTCTATCATATTTGGTGATAAGCATATAAATTCTCTAGAGCCATAAGGTCAAATTAAATTAGTATATCTTCCAAAAACTTTGACACTTTCACCAATTGGAACCACAAGGGTTAATCTAATTATCTCGTTTCCCAAATTGACAGATGTGAATTTAGCACATGGGGTCTGCTAATTAACCAAGTTCGTTAACTGAGCGGTCAAGATTCCAGATCTTCTACTAGAGCAGTTGACCGCAATTTATTCTTGGGCATTAACGGATCCAACGGGTATGATCCAAAGCTTTTCAGGGCATCTCCAGTTGCCTTCAGCATGGTAAGAGTTAAATGGGAAATATATTGCCTCCATTGTCTATGATTACTAGCGGATGCCAGTCAATGATAAAATTTCAACTGATGATGAATGCAGATTGTTCCTATGTTGAATATGTGATGGACACGCCTCATAGATTAACTCGCTCCATGCTAAAGGCAACTGAACATGCCCTGAAGAGCAGTGGCTGTGCCTAATCCAGCAGGGAGAGGGTTAATATACTTACAAGCTTCCAATACTTGAGGTGTCTGAGTTTTAATCTAGTCTTTATATTGGAGAACAGTTTTATCATATATGTCAGATAGTGTCAGATAGTAATGCATTTATGTTGTGACTAAGTTGTGAAATCTCAAATGTTGCAGTCTGTCTAGAACATCTGTGTAAGTTGACAATTCTAGAGCAATTCCTCAAGAACAGTTTAGTCATATAATATGTTCTAGAACAACTGTTGTGACTAAATTGTGACTATTTCCTAGACTCTCAAATGTTGCAGAGTCTGTCTAGAACATCTGTGTAAGTTGCCAATTCTAGAGCAATTCCTCCAGGACAGTTTCACCTAGTGGTCAACCTCCCATCTGATATTGTGTCTACTTTCTGATTCCGCCCAGTAACCCACGACCCTCCCCCACACCCACACCCACACAAACTGCACCACCATCCACTGTCATTGTGCCGTCATTGCTATGGAATTGCCTATCACCATTTATGTATACATCCATTTTATTTTTTACAAATAAAGCTCTTACAGAGCAAAGTTGCACAACTTGATGATCCTAATAACTTAAAAACCTTAAATGTAGCCATTTCATGTCACAAGAATGTAGTTCTTTTCTGGTTTGTTTGTCACACATAATTGAATGAAATCCAACTTTAGACAAATCCTTCTTCATTATAGCCTAAAAGCTTTCAGGAAACATGGCCATTTCTTTTCTAATTGAACACAGTGATTCGCTTTTTTAAAAAAAGTTGGCAGCTGATAAGCAAAACAAAACTGGACCATAAATAAACCTGACTTCCTTTAAGAGAGTCGAACATTAGGAACACACCCCGTGACCTTTGTGCCGAGTCTTAGACAGATACAAATTGAGGAAATAATTCTCACACCCCGAGAACTGAAATTGACTGCAAAATAGCGGATATTGGTTGAGCTGTGTGTTTTTCTCCATCTGTTAAGAGTTTACGTTGCAAGTAAGAGGTGTATACATCGCCAGTCTCTGAGCGTTTACCATGTTGACCTCGTGGTGGAATAAGTGGCGATTGTATCCAATTTATCCCCGCGTGAAAGCCGAGAAGCATTGTTACAGGTTTTCTTTAGGTACCTGGTTTTTGTTATAAATACATTCAGTTGAAGATGTTGATGTACACTCCAGGATTCAGATGGATCTTGTTTTTTGTTAAAAGCCATGACTTGTAAGATTAATTAAATTTAGACATCTTCCTTGTCTTGCTCTTCCTGTATACATTGCACAGTTTTCTTACTTGACCACCCCATCTATTGCTCTGCCTCGACCTCCATCATATTTTGCTTTCATCAACATTCTCCTCCATCTCCTCCTTCCTCTTCTTCCTCCATATCTTCCTCCTCCTGCTCAGCATCTTTATCACCATCCAGCTTTATATTATAAGCACTGCCTGATAAACCCAGTAATCGTCATCATCTTCATCATCATCTTCCCTTCCTGAAGAGCAGAGAGAGGGCTAATATACACATGATACATGTATACAAACTTCCATTATTTTCCTCCATCTTCTTCTTCCATATCTTCCTCCTCCTGTAAACCCAGTAATTGTCATCATCATCGCCATCATCATCATCATCATCATCATCTTCCTTTCCTACAAATGGTTATTATTACTATTATTATTATTAGTAGTAGTAGTAATATTAGTATCAGCATCCAGCCCCCAACCTCCTAAAAAAAACATTCGATAAAATAAAATTTTAAATTAAATTAAACTAATATTATTTAAGAAATGTCTAATAATAATTTTAAAAGATACTTTTAAAAATTAAAAATCTAACAAATACAACAAAGCAACAGCACTAAGGATTGAACATTTAAACACATATTTAGTAAAGAATCAGTGATTCTGTGTATTCAGTTGCCAGTCAAATGTGTGACACATTGTCGTCAAACATCGAGTGAATTACAACCACTACACGGTGACAGTGCCAACTTGTGCCAAGTAGTTTTTCCTTGCCAAAACAAACGAGGAAGACTTTTCTTCTGGTTTATCAAAACACGTCAAGATGCCACAGAAACCTGACGATTACTTAGAATACTGGCTCTGGTAGTTACCAGGCCTAAAACATGTGATGATTATTCTCGCCTAACAACCGTACAGGATTTTTTTTTATAGATTTGGATTTTTCAACTGCGCTAATTGAGTTAATTTCATGAAAACATGTCTGACTTTTGGTTATGATGAGTACAATTGAGTTATTTTACGGCGCAGAACCTGAAACCTTTGAAATGATGTGCGCCTATGGCTAGTTCAGGTATTTTAATTTCAGTTCTGTTTATAGGAAGTCATCAGTAATCCTATATTTTCACATCGACTTGCCAGCCAGATCTATAAATCATTGCGTCTCTGTCGTCT
This sequence comes from Lepetodrilus galriftensis, assembly GCA_032361785.1. NCBI lineage: Eukaryota > Metazoa > Mollusca > Gastropoda > Lepetellida > Lepetodrilidae > Lepetodrilus > Lepetodrilus galriftensis. The sequence continues at coordinate 11,758 of JAUTBZ010117756.1, forward strand.
TGTTGTGTTGCAGAGTCGTAGTCTACGAAAGACGGCCCCACGCCTACTGTCATCAATGATACAATGAACAGAAGCCCTTGCGGTAAGATTAGAACATTTTTCTGTCTTGTTATGTAATTTATTAGTTTGACTCCTTTTGTTATATAATATATGGAACGAGGATGCATGGTATAGTATATGGTTGTTTTCAAGAAATATGCGTACACGTACGGTTTGATGGACAGAATTTAGCCATGCAGGTGGTGGCGTGTCGGGTTACAAACATGAAGGTTTCGGGTTTGAATCCCACACAGGGGAGACACCCTTTCATGAAGGGCTTGTATCTACTACACGAACATCTCTCTAATAAGTGGTTGAGTTCAAATTCAGAGTATGATAGTGATTTCCAGGTCTTTCAAGAGGCTTATGGTCTCTAGATGGACAAGATAGATTCACCAGAGGGTGCCCGGGTTCATGAAAGGGTAGTTCTGTTGTCCAGGGGATCTCTTCTTGAAGCTTTCTTGTCCACTGTGAGACCATAGCGCTCTTGTAAGTGCCCGAGCGCCATGTATTTATTTATTCACTACAAGTGTTCAAAATAGAGCCTGTCTGCATGCCCACAGGTTATTTTCAGTGAGGACTGGTGAAGTTTTAGCCTTGCATGTGCATATTTTGTGAGGTTTTTTTTACTTGCTAGTCCTCATGTCTGTCAGTGAAATTGCTGGAGTTTTATACACTGCTTATGGTCTTGTAGGAGATACGAAAGCTTCTAGAAAAGATACCCTCATATAAATCATGCTTTGAAATGATGTAAACAGCAAGTTATTCCACAATTATTGGTAGACCTGGGTATCGTTTCTCAAAGCTATCATATCCACTGTGAGACCATAGTGCTCTCGAAAGTGCCCAATTGCCATGTATTTATAAGAGATCGCTACAAGAGCGCTTATGGTCTTGTAGGAGATACAAAAGCTTCCAGACAAGATACCCTCATATAAATCAGGGTATATGTCATGCTTTGAAATTATGTAAACCTCAAGTTATTCCAAAGGTTTGGCCAGGGTATCGTTTCTCAAAGTTCTCATATATCCACTATGAGACCATTGCGTTCTCGTAAGTGCCCATGTACTAGAGTTCTCTACGAGAGTCTTTATGGTCTCGTAGTAGATGTGGGAGCTTCGAGAAACGATTCCCAGGAACCTGAAGTCTCCATGGTGAAGACCAGTTCCATGTGCAGGGAAGATTGCGATGCAATGTCTTTTATTCCTGGTGTACAGGTGTTAGGCTTGGTTTTCCTGTACCAGCCCCGACTCAGCATAAGTTATGTTGTAATGTAGAGTTTGCTGTAGGCTCAACTCCCATCATAAACAGATGGCCCCGATATCACTTCAATAATACAGTGGATGTAGAGTTAGCTTTTGATATGTGTCATTGGTCTGGGCTATATAAAACAACCAAATGCCCCATAGAAATCATTTTTGAGTGTTTCCTTGTTATTCTAAACTTCATTTTGTTGGGGAATACTTTTTTATTTATTTTAATTAAAATTGTTATTTTTTTTGTTTGTTGGGGAATACTTGCCCATGTACATGGGTAATTTCAATTCACATCACAACTTGCTTTCTGCATTCATAGATATCATTATAATTTTTTTCCAACACACTTGCAGGCTTCTGATAAAGACCTGAATTTTGGGACCATTTCTCCTTTGAAGGTGCAGATAAAGTTAATTTAAAGATCTAGCAGAACACATCAAAACCCACCCAGGTCTGAAGCTGAGATGTCATGCTTGTCAGTTGTATTTTTGGCTGTAAGAAGACCTCTCTCAGATAACCGCTAGTCCTTGTAATATATATCTCACTGGAGAGAAATCTCAGTGGCAGGATAATTCCTGAGCCAAAAGACAGGAGGGGCCAACCCCCCAATAGGGGGTTATCATGATCCTGGGTCCTCGGGGTCAGACTAATGGACCAGGGGTCATCAGGGGAGTCAGGAGCAGTTACAGACGAGTGCAAGGTCAAGGTCAACTGAGGACCTTTTTTTTCTTCTCCGGGAATGGAATGTTGCTGAAAATGAAGATAAAGTGGCAGCTGTAATGTGCACTTAATTATTATCATGCAATGATTCTTTGTGTCATAGATAGTACCGGCCTCATTGTAGATTAGAGTTGTCTTTTCTTGAGAAAGTTTTTAAGACAAGGCCATTGGTAAAGATGCATTGTTTGATGAAAATACTGACTTGCCTAGAGGAATAACTAACTTGTCTAGAGCTAGAGGAATAACTAACTTGTCTAGAGGAATAACTATCTTTTCTAGTGAGAAATACTTGACTTGTCTAGAGGAATAACTAACTTGTCTAGAGGAATAACTAATTTTTCTAGAGGAATAACTAATTTTTCTAGAGAAATACTTGACTTGTCTAGAGGAATAACCAACTTGTCTAGTCTAGAGGAATAACTGACTTGTCTAGTCTAGAGGAATAACACACTATTGCTCCAAATCCATGCTCTAAACACTGTATCAGTCTTGCTTTCATTTTCTCATTCTCAACTCCCTGGGGAGTAGGTTGGATACAAGTAAGTTTGGCATTGGGAATGTTAAGATCAACATGGGGAATGGTAGTGTCAAAGTGGCTAAGATTAAACATCTTTATGTGAAGGCTGGGATTTGAATGAGTGTCTAGTATACCTGTATACATTGTCTGGCGATGTCTTGAGAGTATCTGCGACATGGTAACATCAGAGGCATGTGAACAATATATTCCCAAACAAAGAGTTTTTATTGGGGATTGCCTGAAACATTTCCTTATCCATACATCCAGACATGGCGACATTGATATCTTTTGTTATTCTGTTAGCCACAGGGAGGGGGAAGACATGCTATATCCAAATCTGAGCTTGTCACTTGTCAGTGGGTGGGGTGGGGCGAGGTGGGGGTGAGGTGAAGATCCCAGAGGTCATCCTAAATACTATAGGACCATTTTGTTTTTGTGTAGTTTGCAGTACATGCACATCGACATTATCCAAGCAGAAGGGATCCATACAACCTTTTTTAATATTAATCCCGAAGACTAATCCAGTCGATTTAATGTTAAATGGTGAGTGAATATAGTTTCTGCTTTGAAATACTAAGATCATGTCTGGATTACTTCTATGATATCAGGAGATGGCAGTTATGCAAAGGTCACTGTTTTACTACGATCTCTGCAAAGAATGCAGGAGCAAAAATAATTCAAGAGAAAGAATTTAAAACTATCTATGGTTAGATCTTTTCAACCGACCTGTGACTGAGGTCAAGGTCATTGATTCCCTCATAAGCTCCCCCCACCCGCATCACCTCAAGAATTAGCTGGTTTGTACTTTTCAATGGCTGTAAATGTGACCAAAAGTCACAACCTTGGGGCTAAAATAGTGGAGATTCATTTCCTTAAAGATGGAGTGAGACAGGGTTTTGTCATACGACCCTTTGTGTTCATTGATTAAACACGATTTATCTCCACGGGTATCATGATGCTAGGAGTAATTTAGGAAATATTTTGTCTTTCATGTGTGATCTTTTGGTAGATGTATATATGAGGCTTTCATTCACGAATGTGTGTCAGGAATGTTAGGTCGTTACAACATGGAGATAAATGGATTCAGAAAGAAAAAATTCTTACGGTATTTATATATGGAGTTTTATATTCATTGCAAGTTTAATTTGATACAATGGTGTTTAAAAAAAATAAAGGCCAATCCATGACAGGAAACTGGGTTGATGTAATGAATATATCCAATTCCGAAAACTAATTGATGTTTTCATCCAGACTTTTCGTCATCCTGAAAGAATTACCATGATGCAGAGTCCGATGACCATTTTGTGTGTATTCATTTTTATTGATTGCAGGAATGGACAAATGTGGATATATTTGCAGTTGTACTGATCAGTTGGTTTAAAAGGTTTTCCAGTGCACATAATATTTCTTTGGTGTGTGTTTATCTCCACTTTTCTCATACTTTAATTGGTATCTTTTAGATCAACAGGCCCAATACTGATACAAGTGGTTGTTATATTTGTTTCTATATTCTATAATATGTAATTACATAATACTAAACTATTTTATAATAATAATAATAATAATAATAAAAAGAAATAACCTTCCCACTGATATATTAACCTTATCCCTGCTGAATAAAATCAAAGTGTTCTATTTCTACATTTGATCGGGCAACTTAAGTCGACTTCAGCAGCGAGAGGGTTACCACAACCAGGTTGGCCATAAAAGGCAGCACATGCGATTAACTGATATAATGTTTGGGCTTTGGGATCAAGATTTGGAAACATTATACAATTCAAGAGGTATTCTTTGCTTTGTTCAATCAATTTAATCATTTGATATATACCTTTAGTTTGAAGCATGATCATTTCATCATGCTGACATATTCTTTGAACCTAGCTTACCTGTTCAGCAGTTTCTAAACTTTGCCAACATTGCCAGTTTCTGGACTATTAAATTCAAGAACTATTCCAGTTTTACGTTTTACCTGAAAGTAATTACGATTTTAACTGCAGTATTTCTTGATTCCAATTTTCTTTTTTCTTTCACAGTTGCTTCATAGGCTGTTAACATGGTTAAGCTGGACATTAAGTAAAATGTCACGTCGATTCTAAAGACGAATTTTTAAGTTTAAAAACAGACCAGAGTCAATAAGTAGGTTATTAACTTAGTAAATAAAGTAGATGCTTAAGATTCAGTAGGTTTGAAAGTACATGGACTTGAACTTGGACACAAATATCTAGGTTATTGTCGTGTGCAGGTATTGCAGATTTACTCAGATCAGCAGAAAAATGCTGATTTATTTGTCCAGTGGTTGATGTATTTGCAGTTGGATGTGGCTTGCTCCGCCGGACCTTGGACTTGTTTTCCGCTGAAATCACAATTGTCTTTTGCCATGTCTGCATGGTTAAATTATATGAAGAAAGATTCTGACCCTGGCATGAAGTTGTTCAGTCAGCATAGACAGAGGTTAAAGATAATTGCATTGTCCACTGCTCTTTCTTCAGTCCCTCAAGCCAAGATCTCATGAAAGACAACTGTCAAATCTTTTTGAGTGATTCATTTCCAATTATCGCAAAATATGGCCAGAATGCTCATAAATGGATTTCAGAAATGATAAATGTAAAGTGTTACAATTTAAGAATTCAAAAGAGCCGTCCATATTTCCGTGATTCGTGTCTCCATGCACAAAGGGCCAAGGACCTTTTTCTATTCACCCAACGTGGGTAATTTGGACCTTTTCATTTACCAGAGTCCACACAAGTCTGGCCAAAAATGTCAGTTCTTTGTAAAGGAGATGTAGATTGTTGTCAAATAGATGGTTTCAATGACTTGGTCTTATAGGGACAGAGAGGCCTGGTGTCAATTTTCAGGTCTAATTGTGCCCACGGTGGTCATTTCCAGAATCAAGGAGGGGTAGTTTTGTATTGAGAAGATTACAGCTGGACAAAAGGATGACCAGTGTCCGGTGAGGAGGGTCTGACCAGACCGACTGACCCCGAGATTATGACCACAAACAGAAGCACTGACCGGCTGGAGTAATAGCTAAACGTGCAGCACCTTTGTGATTAATTTGTGTATTTTCTAAACTAACACATCCATCTTGGATGAATTTGTAGTGGGTTTATATTTAATACAGAATGCACATGACTTTGTAAATGAACCCAGATGGGTGTCATAGGGGTGTCACAGAGGTGTCACAGGATCGCTTGCATTGCACATGGTGTATTTATATTGATTGGTTTAATCAAATCTGAACATTATTAAATACTAAAAGAGAGATAATTTGTAACTTTCATCACAAAATGTCTGAATAATGAAAGAGTATATCATTAAAATGGAGATTTATTTCTATGTGTAAATAATTCTGTCTTTTAAATAATATTTATGTTTTAAACTATTTAAATTATTATTTAAAAGACAGAATTATTTACACATAGAAATAAATCTCCATTTTATTCTTTTTATTATTGCTTCTATGTAATAAAGTCTGTAATAGCATATCCGTTAAAAGTATTTCCAATCAGTTGAATCAGTGTAAAGAAGTTGTACATTCCACTATAGGACGCATACCGTACTTGTGAAACTCTAAACTTCCTACTTGAAAAGTCATTCAACTTTAACTGCAACTTTAATTAAAACCATAGGACGTATGAGATCACCTTGCAGACTGCCTATACGCGTATATACAAAGTTGCCAATATATCCTTAACTGATTCCATAAATTGTATTCCTGGCTTTTTAATGATGACAGCTTAAAAGCATTTTTTCTTTCGCTCTTAGGGGATAAAACTTTAGGCAGAAGGTGTCACTTTCTTCTTACTTTTACTTTTCAACATTTATCCATGGCCAGCGTTCGAGCAAAGCAAACAAACACGGGATGAAAGGAATGCAAACGGACAACCATGGTGAAGATAAAAGTAACAGGAATTGGATAGAAAAGAAAGTATGTTTCCTTTATCCTGTTACGAGGTCTGTTACAACGTGGTGAGGTCTGTTACAACGTGGTGAGGTCTGTTACAACGTGGTTGTCTGATGTTTTCCAGGCTAGAGGAGAAGTCCAAAACTGGACAGGTACTGGACCTAAGATGACCACAGCAGTGGTCAAACGGTCAGATGCATTTACTGCTGTCTATCTTAATTAACAAGAAAAGTGCCTATTGCCTAATGAGACATGATCTGTGCATGGATGGCGAACCATTTGCCAAATGTATTTGGTAATATTGTTTGAATTCATCGCTTGCCAACTGTTAATAGAAGACATCAAATCAACAATTATTTTGGGATGGAATTATCGAGATAACCTTTTAACCCCTTTCCTGCTAGATTAGTCATAATCACTTTTCTATAGGGCATGTTTGTAGGTTGCTTATGGTATGCTGCGCATGTGTTCCAAGGCATGTATTCACTACGAGAGAGTCGTTTACTCTCATTATTATATTGCGTCAATGTCAAGGTCGATAGCTTAAGCTATAAAGTGTCGCCTGAGATATAATGCCTTATTACACTACATCATAATAGAACTTGCTAGCTTGAGGGATAGCCAGATATAGGCAGACATATAATCCACATTCTCATCTCAATATCATTTAATTAGATTTTTTTTAGTTATTTATTTATGTATGTACACATAAGACAGTTAAATTTCCAGAAATGTTAAGACCGTTCAGCTGTTTTCGTATCTTATTTAGATTGAGACCTATTGTTGATATATGGTTAGGGGCTATTAAAATTAATACTTCCTGGAATAATTATATTACCCTTTAAAATATTATCATAAATCTCTATAAATAAAGCAGGTTCTAAATATGAAATATGTTTTGTATGTGCAAGATAGATCATTATGCTGTAACTGAAGGTATAAACCTTTCATCAATTGCCATAATCTTTACGACTGAATGTGACTTAAGTATAATTGATCTGCCATAATTTAATTCACTTGCAACCACAATGAAATAAAGAGCTATAGAATATTCGTTGTTTTGGGAAAACATTCATTCTTTTAAATTTTAGTCAATTGTCATTGTTAGTAGAAATGTCGGTGTATTTTCTCACAAGTGTAGCTTTAAGAAAAATCTGTGCGGGTTATTTCTCGGGGAACTGTAATTTTCACGAGGGTCAAAATACCCGCAAGTGGGGATCCTTTTCTACTTGTACAAGTGGGCATCCTTTGGTGAACGCTGGAACTTCCGAAGCACAAAAGGAATGTCATAAATTGTTACAAAAAGCAATTCACAATTCATTCCTATGCAGCACTTGAGGAGTGGCTTCAGGCTGGGTGGAAAGTTGGGGGTGGTGTGTGGTGTTGGGGGGAGGGGGAGGAGGTGGAAGGGGGAGGAGTGTTTTTATCCCCCAGGCCAAGTAGCACCTGTGGATCCCCATCTGAAAGATGATGGCGACCCTCAGAAAAAAATACCTCCCAATTACATGGACCGAGCTGTCATTGTGTGGGGAGAGACGGGACCAATGAGAGGTGGTGGGTGGGGGTGTGGAGGGTGGTGTGGTGGATTGAGAAACAGACTGAGAGTATCAGATGAAAGTAGCAGCATCGTGATTGATGACAACTCGTGGGCGAGCTTAAAATGAAGGAAAGAAAATGATAATTATTCTTTAATTACGTATGCATAATTTGGTTATTTATTTTGAGCATTCTGTATTGTATATTGCACACATGATGCTATGAAGTTGAAGGGTTCAACCAATATATTACTCAGGGGAATATTTTATATTTTTTCACCTCATTTCGAGACGGTGTCTGAGGCAAGGTTCTGTTACTGCTCCTTCACTTTTCTCTGCAAATATTTCTCACTTCTGTGCCAGTGTGCAAAATATGTCTGCTCTCGCTGTAAATAACTCCCCCCAAGTCAAAGCCAGACAAAATAAATCGTCCTCAAATTTCCCCCCTTGGAGGAGCTCACAGTGGGCACATCAATCCGAATATGCCCCACAAAATTAGGAAAGCTACATTTTGCCAGCTAAAGTTGTTCGTAGTGGGAAAACAAGAGCATTATGTAACCTGGCTGATAAATTCCTGAGATGCGATAAACCGGCTCACACACACACACCTACGTTTTACGTTGCCTGTGGCAACTTAAGGACGACTTTTAGTAGTGATCAAGGCTTGCTTTTATACTCTGACAGTAATTCCCATCTCCAGCGATAAATCACTTTTGTGATACATACACTATTAAGAAATAAAAAGGGAGTTTTAGAACCAACAGCCTGGCCTGAAATATAGTCATAGATATGGTAATTGCCTAACAAATATTTAGGTCTTGTGGAAAGGACATTTAGAAATTTTGGGTTGGGAAAGGGTAACATAACAATATGAAATTTAGATCTCTTGTAATTTTTCAATTATGAGTTATAAGGTTATGTTTTTGGATTATCTATTCTCATGATGGTAATATTACATGCTGATTCCATGAATCTAAATGATTCTCTTAACCATCTTGCTGTTGGAATAGTCACGGGGACAGCTTTATAGGGCATCTCCAGTTGCCTCCAGGATGGAGAGAGTTAAGCAGTCTGCATTTTTTTCTGAGAAACTACATAGTACTACCAATTTCTATCCCAGAAATGGTGGGTTCTTTTCTACAATGTGTCACTTTACAGCAGCCAGTTGGTTTAAATGTCTGATGATCTAGAGGTAGCATGTCCGTTTCATAAATTGGAGGTACCAGGTTCAAGCCTAGCTCAAGCCATTGTATAGCAACTCTCAAGCAAAGTGGTTAGATCCACACTGCTCCAGTCCACCCAACTGTAAATGAGTACCCGGTAGGAATAGCAGGGTTACAGGGCTCAATTTAGCGACTAATTTGGGAGCCATGGCAACCTAATTTTGCATTTGGCTACTAATATTTCACATATTTTAAGTGTTTTTGCTATGAAATATTTACTAGCCCGTAGGATACCTTTAACATTAGGAGAAATGGATCGGGCTGCCGGGCAATTGGGAACTTCTAACCCTGGAATAGATGGAATTGTTAACGTTAACCTTCTAGCACCTGAAATGGCTGCTTGGTTAGTGTGATATCCAGGCCCCGAGATTACGAAACTTTCTGAGCACAAAAACGTACTCAGACTATGACGTCACATGACGTTTTATGAACAAAATTCTGAGTTGAGTACGAAATCGTACTCAGAAAAGTTTCGTAATCTCGGGGCCAGAAGGTTGAGAAAGTTAACTGAGTGCTTGGTGATCTATTTACCAGGAAATAATAATGTAGCATTTAGCATAGAGTCATGTGCTTTAGTAGCCCTTTCCATGCTGGAGGCAACCAGAGATGCCCCGAAGAGCTGTAGCTGTCCCTAATTCAGCAAGGAGAGGGTTAATCAACTATTTATTTATCTATTTATTTAAGAGTTGCAGTTTATGTGGTTAAAGCGAGAAATGGGTTTATTACAATTGCATGAATGAAATGTTTCAACTGGAGACGTCTGCACAGTCGCCATGTAAGCTTTATGAGCATACATATAAGACAAGGTTGGGGGGTCATTCTATTTAGATTTCCGTTTAATCCATTTTTAATGTCTGTTAATGAGGAATGCCATGCCCTATATTGATGACATCACAACTGTTGCACCATAATACAATGATATACATGGTCGTAATCCGCCGTCAGCTTAAAGACGGACCAAATTTCACAGTGTCGATTACGACAGAATTATGTCATTGGTGATTTGTCACTGTTGGAATAAGTGTGGAGGTTTTCGCATCACCATGGTGATGAGCCGCATGCTAATATGCGAGGAGAAAGAGAAAGAGGATCGTGTGGATGAAAATCTTTTGGGGGGGTTTGGTCGTCGGGTAATTTGATCTAATTGAGAGAAGGAAATATTTCAATAGTTCCATTTGGGCCGCATATGTGGAAGGTTAAAAAAACTGTGTTCTGTTTTCAAGCAAGGCTGTAAATTGGCTGTGTATTTTTATCTAAATTGTAGCCGCGGAAATGATGTCCGTCGACCTGATTTAGAAAATATGTCATGTTATTATTAATGTACAATACCGTTATATGTTTATTAATAGGACTTAATTAATACTTTGACATTATTTCTTATTATCTTCTCAATTAGACTAATTGCGATTCGAACGATTAAGTTCTCGATTCACTGTCGGTCGGTTTAATAATAGAATCCTTAATAGTAGTTAATCGTGCATGTATAAATGTATACAATTGATTTTAACGTACTAAAAATATTGATATGGCTGGGAAGTTATGTTAATTTATTTAATAACTGGAAAAAAACACTAGCCGTTTACATCTGTAGGTTACTGAGTTATTCATGCTAGCACATTCCTCGTTTTCACGTCATTGACTAACAACGCACTAGAATGCCACTCGCTCGTTGTACTATAGCAAAGCCGCGTGTTTAATAATACAATGCGTTTCAGTAGTCAGTTAGTAGCAGGTGTAGATATGTAATTCGAGCCCGATAGTAAGTGTATAGCATTTTCCTGTTTCTGACACCTACGGCGAGCGGATAGTCAAGGAAGGCTGTTATTATAGAAGTAGGGTATTATGAGGAGTTGAATAGGAGGCTATAGTACAAGGTGGACAAAAGCTAAACATCGCCTCCTAGGAAAGTGACACATGTTACACCGTGAGCATGTCAATTAACCAGCGAGGCCCCGAGATGTACGTTTCCACCCAAATCAGCACTCGAGAAAAGTAAGGATCTGTTTCAAGACCTGTGTGTCTCTTTTCTGTGATACGAACAAAATGCCCCATTTCACGCATGACATTTCCCCTCATTGAGCTGGGGCTGTCTTCCTCCCTCCCTCCCTTCCTCTCTCTGCCACCACCACCCTCCCGAATAGCCCGAGGGGAATGTTTACGGGCTGGGGGATACTCGCCAGGCCATCTATACATTGCTCTCACTCACATATGGCTGTGCAGACTCCACCCTAGAGTTTGTAGATAGTGCGTTTTTCTGGAATTGACGCGACCGGAGTTACAGAGAGCTAGAGAGAGCGATTGCCAAGGGGGTCTTGTTACACAAAGCTGGCTATCGGACTATGGGAAGCCTCCACTGTACGGACAGCGTGGACTCGAGCTTGTAAGACGTTACATGAGCACGAGAGAGAGAGACGGAGAAAATCGCACACAGAGCCTCTCCCCTGCGTTGTTGTCAGTCACAGTTGTAAGAGAACTCAGTCACAGTTGTAAGAGAACTCTCCTCGTCTTCTGCCTGAGCTGCGAGGATCGGATTCCGTTTTCGGGGGTTTTGTCAGGGATGAGTTCAGAGATCAGTGGATAAAATAAGCCTGTTTAAATACGATGGAGTGATATCCGAGTAGAGAGCCGGCAGATCGGTTATCCCCACAGAGGACGGCCGGATCACGGGAGAATACTACTACCGTGTTGCCTGCTCGTGGAGAATACCGACGTTGGACACGCTGGAACTGCTACCTTAGTACACAGTCGGCACACACACACACAGCTGAACACAGAACTCCTCACACTCCAACATTCAGAGAAGGTAGAAGGGGAGGAATACTGATTACTCTTCCAACTTCTCTCCGTCTTTTTACCTTGTTCTTTCTTCTCTCCATCTATATCGAGGGAGGATACAGTGTTTTTCTTTTCAACGCTACGAGAAAGAGAGCCAGGATTCTGCCACTCGGGGAGAGTTTGTTTGTTCGTTTCGTTGCCATCTCCAGAGTTTTATCTTTGCGGACCCACTGGGATTTACTATTCCTGGATATATCGGAGTTTGTTGTTTTCTTGTGAGAGGATTCCGCGATTTCGGATGTAGATTTTCCTCGGTGGAAGTGTTGTGCCACGGGATTGCTTTGATTGATTGACAGACGATGATTAGGATGGAAAGTCCGACCGATGGTAAGTTTATCGGGGCTCAATCCCCTGTGAGATTTTTAAACGAACATATATCTACAGACCCCCAAGTAGTCCCAGAAGGAAGATTACATATGTAATACGAAGGAAGATTACGTATGTAATACGTGAACTGTTACACGTTCATCATTAGCAGCAATATTGTCTGTCATTTCTTCTATCTTTCTCTCTATCTCTCTCTTTCTCTCTATCTCTATCTCTCTTTCTCTCTCTCTCTCTATCTCTATCTCTTTCTTTCTCTGTCTCTGTCTCTGTCTCTCTTTCCCTCTTTCACACACACACACACACACACACACACACACACACATGCACACACTAGCCAACCGATATGTTTCTAGCCTTCAGCTGTAATATTGACAATGAAATCTACATGATTTATTACTCAGCACCCTTTGGTGTAAACATCTCTCGCTCGAGCCATTATTAATTCACGCTAATCAACGACTGGCCTAATTGCTCGGGATAAAAATACCCGAAAACCTTGAAATATAACAAACCTCGTAGAAATATTATACGTTATTTTAATTTTTTTATTTTGTTTTAAAACAAAGTTTATTTTGCGATCATGTAATAAGGACTTAATTATCATAAGTGTGTTGAAGATAATCTAATTTTGATTAGTAATTATCTAAGATAGGCAGTAATTATTATCTAAATATACATAGTCAGGGCCTGGTGGCCCCATGCTGGGGTTACACGCTGTGATTTACCTGGCCCTGTTGGCTATTATAACAACATGGTTATGCTGTACTGTTTGCTTTACTGGGTCACTGTGAAAGTGGGTTATTTGATAAGTATCTACATAAGATCTATGAAGTTCAGTTGTAATACTAGTAAATTAGGTGAAATTGTTTGTCAGTATATACAATATTGATGTACTATTATCGTACCAATGAATTTGTAAGGACCGTTTTCTTTTGGGCTTAAAGGTACGCCCAGAAATAGAATGTCTGATTTGAACATGTTGAGACTATTTGTCTTATTGTTGTATTGATTATAGTTTATTTTTCACTATCTTTTTCTTTATTCAGGAGAATTAAAAAGACATGCAAGATACTTTCCTGACATATTTGACTTTTTGTATAAAGTTTGGTTTAGGGATGGATGTCTTTGCTTGTGGATTCTATTGAGAGAGTTTGGATCGTAATACAAAGTGACATTATGCTTGTCATTGTACATGTTCACAACACTTAATAATAAAGGCAAGAAAGAGTTAAATTTCCGTGATCATACGCACACGCATACATTGCATGTTAGATGTTATCTAACCACTGCCAGCATATAATAAGAGGAAGCTACCACTGATATCAAACAGTCATTATAGTCATTTCAACATCAAAGTTGGCACATTTTTCTTTGATGTGGTTGGCTATTTCACAGCACGGTGAGTTCATCTGTTGTTCTTGCTTAAAAGTCCTCACAAATAATTACCACGACCAGTATTAATACTTAATTGAGCCAGTAACGAGATGATTGTCCCCTGATTGCGATTAGTAAGTTTATTGGGGCTATTAAAATGGAAAACAAATGGCAGGGGTGGTTCTTTCCTGAGATAATAACATGATAACGTCAGTTCTATGCAGCAAGGAAAAACATCAATAAGGTGCACCGATGACGACGAACAACATTAACTTTTAATATCATATTAGAATATATCCATCCAGTGATATATCATTGTATATTAAATGCTATAGGTTCTTAGGGAATTCTTGGTAATACAGTAAAGTATAATGAAGAACGGTTCAGAAGTGTGAAAAATAATACGTTGATTGTGGTACGGTATAATTGGCTATAAATATGTCATGACGTCATTAAGAGTAACAGTTTCTAAATGGTGAATATCATTGCGAAACTTGTTCAGAATATAAATGTTTGTTCTAGTTTGCAACTGTGAAAGAAATGACTTGTTCGGAGTGTAAATGTTCGTTCTTCAAGAATGTTCCCGGTTGCAACTTGGCTTTTTTTTTCTGTGGAATCTGTGGAGAAATAGGCAGCAGCTAGTCTGACAGAAACTGGTGTATATTTAGAAAACCTGATGTGGTTTAAATGGATGCCGTGTCTCATAACTGTATCTTTTACCAGTGTGGGTAGCGGGGCAGACGATAATTAGACTTCTCACAAACTTTCGAGACCAGTTTTCTGTTGATGTGTCTCTGCCTCGATGTTTCTGTTCAGTAACAACAACATTGACAACTAAAGACCAAACTGCTAAACAATCAATTTTATCCAAATTTTGTTTCACGCAATCGTTCCCATGCTTCAAGATGTCGGCATGTCTTCATTTATCTTTAACTCTCTCCATGCTGTAGGCAACCAGAGATGCTCCTAAATTACAGCGCCAATGCCTAATCCAGCGAGAGGGTTAAATAAACGTTGAGTTAAAGTTATGTTTTGAAATATAAGTGAACGGAAGACAGGAAGTTTATACAGAGTTTTAAACAAATGTCGTACAGAAAGATAATGTTACTCATTCGAGTCATAGGTTTGTTAATTAGCGACACCATGCGATTGACTGTTGACAGGTTGGCAGTATATTTTATGTAATGCTCCAACAACATGCCCACCCACTGAAACATGCCACCCACTCAAGCCCCACCCACCACCAACCATAATAATGCCACTTGTGTGACTTGAAGAATATGATTATATGCAAATTGTCAGGGTTGAGACATCATGTCAACAGTGAAGTAGAACTGCTAGAAGATATCTGAAGCAGAAAGCTAAAGTAAATGGGGAAATTAAGCAAACATTAAGAAATAAATGTGCATTTTAATGTAGCAGATGTTCCATTTAAACGCTCCTAGGCTTAAGATGTAGTCATTGTGCCTGGTGTCAGTGGAAAAGACTCCACGAGGTTGAAATGAACTTCTGAGATTAAATTCAACGTAAGATTGTCATTATTTACTTGAGCTGCCTCTGAAGTTGATCCAACTTATCAATTTACAGCATTCGTCGTGCGTTCGGAGAACGGTAACCGTGGTTAACATTCGATTAAAGCTTAGCACTCGAGTCTCCAGTGACTGTATCCTCGACAATTGACCAATTCTAAACTACCTTGTGTGTATTTTATCCTGGCACTGTTAGTAGTCATTACTTTGGGGCGGATCACCATTCTCCCCCTTGGGCTAATTCTATTTCCCCTGGAATGTCGCAGATACATTTATTGTAGTGGTCTGCGATGCAACTTCCTCTAGGCTTATCTCCCTCTGTCCTTCACTAACCGTATCAAATATATATTGGCTGCAAGATCTGAAGACATCCTCGATATAAAAACATCCAATTTATAAAACAGGTGTTATGTATTGATTTATAATCATTACCGGGGCATGTGACCTACTGACAATTTTTTCGTCACATGGTTAGGCAAATTGTGAGCGTCCCAAACGAGGCCTTTGTTGGAAGGGGTTCTAGCGGGGATAGAAGTACAATATTCAATTTGCCATCATGCATGAGTGTATACAGCAGCGGTGTGGAGATGAAAGATCCTCTGGCCCACGTTTATGGCTACTTCCTTCTACATGAGCGACTCTGAATGGCTGCCATGATCAAAAGAACGGATTCCGCTGGCATACCTGGTGCTGTGTGTCGGGTACGTGCAGGAGGGAAGAGGAGAGGTCTTGGAAGGATAGATGGATGGATGGAATGATGAACGGAGGGAGGGAAAGACAAATGGATGAGCAGATGGGCAGACAGGCAGAAAAGACAGAAACGCATGCACAGACAGAAAGACAGCCTGACAGACAGAAATACAGCCTGACAGACAGAAAAGGAGGCAGACAGGCAGAAAAGACAGACAGAAAAGCAGGCAGACAGAAAAGAAGGCAGATAGACAGAAAAGAAGGCAGACAGACAGAAAATGAGGCAGACAGACAGAAAAGAAGGCAGACAGACAGAAAATGAGGCAGACAGTCTAACATGCAGACAGACAGGCATGCAGACAATATATTTAACAAGGTCAATGATAATTGAATTAGGGTGGATTGAAATGCTTCATTAATCATGGAAAAATAGCGAGAGAGAGATGGTGATCGGTAGATTAAATTAGCCGCACCAGAAATCAGAAATAATAATCCTGCACAACTGGATTTTTTTATTTAATGTAATTTTAAAATACAAGAATGTAATTGATATATTTTTTTAAAGAGCCTTTAGCCTGTCTGAATGATCCTTAACACGTTCTTTCCACTTATTTATAGTTTGTATTTTTCCCTTTTTTTCCTTTTCTTTCTATGTCTTGTTTGCAGACGTATGGACATTCTGTCTCTCTGTGTAACGAGTATTCGCTGTTTGAACTTGTGACAACTCGTCAATGGTACTTGTAAGATAACCGATACCACAATATTATCGACGCGGTCGCCTGCATGAGCAAGTCAGTACAACGTTCATAAGAACAGTGTTGTAGATGCAGCTGGATGCTAGAAATAGACATTTCAGGTATTCATAGCCGTTTGCTGTACATGTAGCTACTCCATTGATTAGCCACAGATGGTGAAAAGGGGGCATTATCTGTATTTACAGGTTAACATTTCTAATAGCCACTTGAAAGAGGTCCAGTAATCGACGTTCGATGAGTATCGAGATGTGTTGAGATATTGTAGGGGGGCTGTGTCATGTTCACTCCATGATGAACGCCTTTGAAATGTTATTTAGATATGTAAATAATTCAGAAGAACAATAAACGCGGCCATTGGCATTAATCAGATAAATAAATAAACACCGGCTTGGCAGGGATGAGTGTTTGTTCGAGACGAAGGTGTTTTTCGAAACGAGTTTTTAAAAAGTTTTAAGTCTCGGTTTGCGTGTGACACTGTGCTTGTTGGGAAGATTTCCTAGTTGAGTTTTTTTTTATTGTGAGTATACCTGATTGTTGAGCGTTGGGAGTAATTATCCGGACTATGATTTGGTGTGAAAATAAGGAGGTCAGGCCATTGTAGGTTAGGTATGTGGTGGTACATGTTCTGAGGTTATTGTGCCTGAGGAGGTATCGGGGAGAAGTAATGAATGACCATGATGACAGAATAATAACGTGATATGTTTATATGTGTGTGTACACACTTGATGTAGTGGTATATACTGATGGTATTAATTTATGCAACATTAAAAAAATTCTTGGTAGGTTCCTTGCAATAATCGTCATGCATGGGTGAAAGATTCCTGTTGTGATGTAAAAAAAATTCACTCATTCTTTGCAATAATTATTAATTGGGCGATTCTAAAGAAGTATTAATTGTTATTGTAATTGTTCAAAAGGTCAAATGCTGTCTCACTTCTACTGTGACGACACTCTTTAGATGAATAGAATGGATCTGCTATTACCAATTCCTTGACTTGACCTGATTGACATTAACATGACCTTGATATGACCTTGATCTGTATGACAATGTGGAGGGCATGTTGTTAAGTTGCCACCTGTATTTTATCTGCAACAGCTGCCACTCAGCAATTGGGCAACATCAGAACATGTAGGTTTTGTACGCTACCATCTGACTGGAAACATACGGCTGTGAGATCAATATGTGATGAAGTGCCATTGAATCGCTCATTTGTATTCTCTCTCCTTTTCTCTCTCTCCTTTTTATCTTTTTCTCTCTCTACTTTTCTCTTCCCCTCTCTTCCATTCTCTCTGTCTTTTTCTCTCTTTTCTCCTACCTTCCTCTTTTTCTCCCCTCTCTCCAGCTGTCCTTTTCTCTGTCTCTGTCTTTCTCTATTTCTCTGCTCTACCCTCTTTCTCTCCCATCTCTCCATCTGTCTTTCCTTTACTCTGTCTCTTTCTCTCTATCCCTGTTTCTTTCTCTGTCTGTCTCTCCATCCCCCTCTCTCTCTCCCCTCTCTCTATCTCTCCCCCTGTCTCTTGCTCTCTCTTTCTTTCTCTATCTCTCCCTTTCTCTCTCTCTCTCTCTCTCTCTCTCTCTCTCTCTCTCTCTCTCTCTCTCTCTCTCTCTCTCTCTCTCTCTCTCTCTCCTATCATTCTTGCTATGTTCTTTCTCTTTCAATAACTCTTAATATCTATCACTTACCCAATCACACAATCTCACTCAAATCTTTCACATTTTCTTGTCACATATGGATGAAAGATTCCTACTGTTACGTTAAACAATATCTCATTCACTCACTCTTTCTCACTCGGGTCTCTAGCGCCAGAGGGTTGTCTTGACATTGAACTTACCTACTTAATCATTTTCAAAGCCGAAGAGGTCAATAATGGAGATACTATCAGGAAGTCAAACGTAGTCCAGTGCGACAGACAAAGGCGACACACGTGTCTTATCAACAAGTTGTGTACCAGAGCTTTGCAACTATCTTTCGAGTTTCATTTGAAACTAAGCATAGCTCAAGAAGTGATCACATTCACAGGATTTAGTTTATGATATACATTGCAACTTGGATTTCTGTACTGACTATTGGGTGATAGATCTCCGATAGATCCCCCTGCTGAGACGTAAAACAATAATATAACTCCTTCACACTTTATTGACATAGAAAAGTAGTTGGTGAATTTTGAATTTGATGTATTACTTTTAATTTTGTTTTCAATTCGAAATACATTATTATTTTGGGTCTATTTAATTAAATAGCAACAGTGCATTTGGTTATTTTCGGTAGCTTTTTGAAGATTGTTTGCCAAAGTAAAAAGATATTGTCATTACATGCCATTTGAGTGTGCTTGCAATAGTAGAAGTTCCCATTAATATACTAGTAGTACTCGCATTCACATCACTGATCTCGTGCCAGGAATATACATAGAGTACATACCAAGTTTGATTGAAATGGGAGAGAAATAACAATTCTAGACATTGGCGGATTGATGGATATGTACTAGGACCATTTTTAACCCTTTCCAAGCTAGTGGCAACAATAGATGCCCCATAGGTCAAATGTCATTGATACTTCATGATAAATGAAATCACATAATACTTTATTATTTTTTTAAAGCATGTTTAGAATGTAATTGTTAACATGAACATTTTTTTCAACTATAATGACCTTGGTTCTAGATTCATGTAAATTTTACTGGTTTCATTTTTGTTTACAATATTATGCATGACTCATCTTCACAAATGAGGGACAAATATATATCAGATATGTTGTATACATCTATTCCTTTACAGAATAGCTGTCGTAGGTAATATATTTTATATTTTAATAACACATTGAATATTATCAAGACTTTAATGAGAAGAGTAAGTGTGCATTATAAATCATTTCGTTACGAAAATTACATCGAAATATGCTATTATATGGGTATTCATTTACAGATTATTGAAAGATAAAACTTTGTACGTGCATCGGCGATGATATTGTGTTTGTGGATGTATTTAGTTTCTGATATGTTTTCTTTGTTAATCCTGTATGTCACGTCAACATGGAGCAAATTAACATTAGCAGTAAGTGTAGGCATAGGACCACTTCAAAGCATTCCTGTCAAAGAGAAACCCTTGTTCATCAAGCTAATGTAGGTGATAAAATGTTCGTAGTGCTTGGTTAGGGCTGGTATGTGGGAAACTGGGCCCATCAATATTTGTTATACATGTGTGTATACCGGTACATCCGTTCAGGGCTGCTATAACGAAAACTGCAGCCCAGATTATGAATTTTATAATTCATGTATAATTCTTCAGTTTCTAACCGATGCAATAAAATATGATTTTACTGCGTTTGTGATATTATTTATTTTAATTGTCGTATAGTGAAAAATTAAATTTGTGTATTTTCAGCTAGCGTATGATAAGATGGTAAGTTCTACTTTCCTATTTTTATATTGTGGTGTACCGAAGATATTAGAATTTTAAAACGAAACAGAAACCGCTTTTAAGAATATGCTTATGAATATGATGTACGAACTCCTAAACAAGCTCACATTGTACTGTTAAATTATTCTGAAGGTTCATTCTTTACTGACTCTGCTTGTAAAGAACTCTGCCTTCAACATGAGTGAATCCCATTTGCAATAAAAGGGGGATATAGTATTAAGAAATGTCCTTTGACACAAGGCGCCTCCCAAGTGGGGGATGTTATCTCTCATTGTTATGCACGATCGTGAATTCAAACCACTCCGAAAATGAACGTGTACACCTTGGAGCACAATCGAGACGCGTATGTCAGACAGCAGTATGTTTATCCAAAATTTTAGGTCTCGGCAAGAGCTTGTTTGTTTATGGAGTTATGTGACATCCGAGTAGCAGTCGTGTGGGTAATATTACCCACAGACCCTTGAGATGCCGGCCCAACTGATAGTGTCCTGTTCCGCAGCGGAGGAAAAAAGTTTTGTTTGCCAGTAGTTGGTATTGCTTGTCATACGACACCTTCCAATTTCAATGTAGACTTCACAGGGATTTTCCCTTTTCTGCACTTGTGCTTCAGGTCATAGAATTGCCGAGGAAAGACCTACTGTAGGGGTTTAGTCCTAGTTCATGTCACAGGCCTTGTTCTCTCGGAAAATAGTCCCATTTAATGTATATCCGTCATTATCAGTTCGCCAAGACCTACTGTAGGGGTTTAGTCCTAGTTCATGTCACAGGCCTTGTTCTCTTGGAAAATAGTCCCATTTAATGTATATCCATCATTATCAGTTCGCCAAGACCTACTGTAGGGTAAATTTAGCTTTCTCTTATCACAAACCTTATTCTCACCGAAAATAGTTCTCCTATTTAATATATCGGCCATTAATAGTTGGGCTAGACCTACTGTAGTTGTCTCAGATCATCACCAAAAATAGTCCTATTCATTATATTGGGCCATGAACATTTTCAGCAATATCTACCATAGGATTTAGTCTTAGATCGTCGCAAAGCGTATTCTCATTGAAGATACTAGTAGTCCTGTATAATATATTCTCCTTTAACAGTTCAGCAAGACCTACTCTCTAGGGTTTAATCGTAGCTCAACACAGACCTTATTCTCACAAAAAATAGTCCTATGTTCATTATATTAATCCACAATGAACAGTTCAGCAAGTATTTTTTTTCTTAGAGAATCGACAGGTATTTAAGGTTGTGAGTGGCTTCTTTCACCTGTATTATACCAATTTGTAAAATAAATGCAAATGATTGATTTCTACCTCTTGAGATATCTTCTTCATTGGTTGGTACCTGGCCCTGAGATTGCGAATGCTTAACCCTCTCCATGCTGGAGGCAACCAGACATGCCCTAAAGAACAGTGTCTATGCCTAATCGAGCAGGTAGAGGTTTAAATTAACTCAATTTTTTTCTCTATCACATGAAAAATTTGAGCTTGAGCATGAAATCGTACTGAAAATGTTTCTAAGGTGGCTCATTAGGTAACGCTTTTCTGGTCGTTTGCCGTAACGCAATAACGGTTCAGGTTTGCTTCTGTGTGACATTTAGAATTAATATTGTGACTTGTTGGTGTTGTATTAATGAAGTGTTGTAACACTGGTTATTGTGTCTTGTTTTAAAATAATGACAAAACAATGTAACAATACGAGAAAGCTTTCTAACGGGCTAATTGTGCATATAGATTCTTAGTATGATTGTGTCGCCAATCGTGCAGGGCTATGTTTAAATCATGCGATATTGTCAACAGCGACAATGAGAAAAACAACAATTAACATAATGGTTAAATATATATTAGAAGTTGAGACGATTGATCCTGTTTTATGAGCTTTGTGTTGCCACTTGGAACTAGTATTGATGTCTAAAGTCACGTACAGATATAGTTGTGGACCTGTTGTTGCATGATTGTTGCATGATTGTTATTGCTGCACTTTACCCATGCATAAAGTGCACAAATGTTTTGAGGTACACAGGCTACATTTTGCATGCCACTCTACTAGTGAGGATGATGCATACCGTATATACAGTGCTTCCTCGATATAACGCTGAAGTTGGGGTCCATGACTTGCCACCCGCGTTATAATACCCGCGTTATATCAACGAATATAAATGGTGAAAATAAATATCTTTTTTTAATTTTCTTTTTTAAATGGGGTTTAAAATGTTGGACCCCACGTTGTATCCGAATACGCGGTGCATCGAAGGGCGTTATATCGAGGGAGCACTGTACTGTGGATGAGGTAACTTTTTTGTGGGAACCAAATATCTCAAGATTTATGGAAATGTGTTTGTGTTAATGCTTCACCTCTGTGTAAGTCAATCAGGGATCCAGATTAACATTTAGAGTTACTTGCCCACAGAGTCATTCAGGGCAAGTTGCAAAGGCACCAAAGGTTCTAAATATTAAAAAGTAGGTTGCCCGCAGTGCAATTTAACTTGTCCCTGTACGTCGGGCATATGTTAGTCCAGAGCCCTGTTACACTTTGAATTTTAAGCAATGTAAATGCAAATTTAATTGTAGTATTTATAAAATCACAGCATTTTCACAGCAAAATCAGATAATCTTTCTTCCTAGCACAATTCTAGTTTTCTCACAACAGTTACCATGGTTACGCCATATCTTTCTCTACATACCTTGATGTTATTTTCCTGGAGGTATTTTTTTGACGGTGACAAAGGCGCTGGTTTCTGTTTGCTTTTCTGTCGGACATCGAGATCAGAAGACGATTTGGATTTCTTGAAGAGACGAACAGGTGCTTCATGTGCTAGACCAAAGTCAACTAACGAAAATCTGAAAGAGATACTTCAGAATTATCAATATTATCAAGATAAAACATCTAAAAAATAAATGAACAAACCCAAAATTGTATTGAGGCCTTGCACGGAACAATCGCCGGGTGGCGGAAAACGGTTTTGGTGGCAGAAAACAATGTGATGACATGTCAAGGCCTCAATTTTGAAATTGAAATCAAACAAATCTACACAAGTTTGTCAAGTTGTAAAAGTAACACAAACTTTTGTTACCGTACTGTTACCAAAATGTATTGACTTGATATCAAAATACATGATATTTACCATACAATAAGCACCTTTAGTAATTTTAAGAAGAAAAATATCAATCCAAGTTCAAGTTCAATAAAGTTTTACCTCAACTCATGGAAAAGGCTGTTTGCATGTGCATGATGACGTCATCACCTTGCTATGACGTCACAACTTTGCTATGACGTCACAACCTTGCTATGATGTCATAACTTGATAGTGATGTCGTCACAATGGTAGACTAGGGTGCATTCAGGCTGCACTATTTATCACTACAGCGTCACTATGGGGTGTGTTTCACCACAGGCACTTGAATCGGGCCATTATATTTTTAAATATATATCTATATTTTTTAAATATTTTTTTTCTTAATGTA
>JAUTBZ010117868.1:0-16328 GCA_032361785.1 Lepetodrilus galriftensis
GGAGAGGGTTAAGCAACAATTCCACTCGCCGTGTGTTAAATCATATAATTGACTTCATCAGACAGACTGCGACTCAGATTAAATGTAAATGGACCAAACTCTGACAGTAATATACTAGTTTCTTTAGTATTAGAGGAGTTGGTATTAGATAGACCAGAGGGCGGGATGTAGCACAGTGGTAGAGTGGTTTTTTTCTTCTTTAATTATATTCGTTGATATAACGCGGGTATTATAACACGGGTGGTATGTCATGGACCCCAACTTCAGCGTTATATCGAGGGAGCACTGTACATAGAAATCTCTATTTCACCTGTTGCTGGGAATTATTCTTTGAGAACATTTAACGGTTTGTTCTGAAGTCTTCATGTTTCACTTCGTAGCATCACTTCGGCGTGATCCATTTCTCCTTGTTCTAGAAAACCGTTCTTTGTTCCAGAACAGGGAGTCGAATACACTCCTAATGTTAAAGGCATCCTATGAACTAGTAGAAATTCTTGTTTTATTATTTATAGCATTATTCATGCGAGTACGTTTTAAAGTTACATTCTAACCCTGTTATATATCTTTTTCATTTTTATACACGCTATCTCAGATTAATCTTTGCAAATGGGTGAATGATTTCCTCGGCAAATGGGTAAAAGATTCCCTCAATAGTCGACTCCAAAATTATCCATTTGCCCTACTCAAACTAATTTTGGAGCCAAACACCCCAGGTTCAAATCACATCCCAGGGGCATGGCATCAATGTTCGCGAAAGTTACATTTCTGACACGATCATGATAGGATGCGCTGTGTGTACCGTGATAATGTAGTTAACATCGTCAGTACCAGCTGCAACAGTCAGTGCTATGGATGTTACAGGTTTCCTCCTGTACTGCCCTAAACTGCAATGATATGAATGAAAATCTTTAAAGAGTCCAATTGAAAAAAATAAAAAATAAATAAAAATAATCATATATTTCTTTGTAAATGCTTGAAAGATGTCAATAGTATGGATAGTCTTAAGATGCCAACAATAAACTCACAAGATCACTCACTCGTCCTCGGACTAATATACTTTGACTGATGTTTTGTTTACAGGAATGTTATTATATTTGCTTACTTATTGATCATAACTTGGGAGTATGGGAATGTTTATGAAACGTGATATCCAGACGAGTGCAGCTGGATCCTCCGATCAATACGATGGCTTTCATGTGAATATTCCAAGTACCCAGACTCTCTTGGAAAACTACACTTCTTCGTTGCCCACTATATGTATCACCTCTTCAGTATAATCCTTCTATGGCTGATTATCATGCACAAGTTTAGATGATTCGCACACATGTTTAAATGGTTCCTGTAATAAAATGACCAAATAACCTTTTAGATTTAATTAAATAATTAAAGATTTTTTAAAAAACTTTCTCAGGTAATGATGTTTGCCAAGGGTAGTTTGGTGATTATACCTCCATAGAAAGAATTAGTCCATCAGATTGATTCATTTTCCACGAGTTTGAGCGTACGAGAGGCCAGGCATTGTATTGGGCAAAGCAATTACACATCGTTCCTTTTACATTCCAGGACTCTCTAGGATTACTCTGCCTGTCCATTAGCGAGTGGAGATCCTACGTTCTAGAGCACAGGGTAAGTCTTTGCTTAAAGTAATTAGCATGACTAGTTTGTCAAGCATTAGGACCTCGTCTGAAAGGACATGGTATCCTCGTCATCATCCGCGAAATGTCCATCAATCTGAAATGTCCTATGATGATATCTGCAGATCTGACTATAATTTCCTTTCACTCGACAGACAAGGACCCATCATTAGGGCATGGATCCAACATCATTAGGACATTAGGACATAGATCTGTGTATATGTTACATGTATTGAGTCCAGTAATGGATTGCAATCAGACCACACTGTAGAGATCCCCCACACCCAGACTTGAAATATCCACACCCACACTCGCGACACCCACACTCACAATATCAACACTACAACTTGTTGCTCTAGAGCTTAAGGTTCCCAACGTATGCTACTATAAGTCTGTCTTCATTGGGCACATCTTGTGAAGCTCTCTCTCTTTCATCAATATTGCGTAGAGTAGCTTGGGGGTAATTTCGACCACCGGGGTAATTCCATCTGCATTTTTATTGATGTTCTGGTAAAATATTGGATTGTGAACATTTGATTTGTCAGTTATCAAGTAGGTGCAAAGCAACAAGATACATGAGGTAGTTTATTCTCGAAAGATAAGATATTAGTTTTCCATGTGATTGGCATTATACCAAGCTACTCTCGTGGAGTTGATTTTATCATTGGTTAACATATATTCCCCATTGAATTTGTATATTGATTTCTGTAAGAGATTCATGTATGTCTGTTTACAAGCATTATGAAATCTACACTGTGTATTCAGTGAAGCCTTTTGGAACCCTTGAATTTGATTCTCAGCACTAAATGCAGTAGCATATCTCACTACTAAATATTGTCTTGTTTCAATTATATTATATTCCTATAATTGACATATTTGTTGAACAACTTGGTTTCAATATTAGCTAGAATGGTAAGTTGTATTCAAAACTATCCCACGGTAATTATTGGCATTGTTAATCTCAAAGTCACTATTTATGATCTACAATTTGTATTTTATCTGTGTTTTTTGTTGTTGTGTTAAACCCATTGCTATTAGTCTCACATGCTACTTCAACTTCTATCTTTGCTACAATGTTCATCAGATTAAATGACATGGATATGTAAAGTTATTCATTTTTACGTTCCATCAGAAATCAGCCTTTCTGGTTGCCATGGTTACTCTTTTCCTTTTACTGCCAATTTAATAGGGTTTTCTTTTATGTCAAATATATGTATCACTTCTTAAAATAGTCTATTGGTTATTCATGAATCATGACTGATTATGCAAATATTACAATATAAATCTTGCAATGTTGTTGCTGTAGAATAGCCATTAGAATACACAGTTGAGCTGCAAGTTCTCCATAATTTCTACTTTCATCAGAACACAGGATAAGTATCGGCGATTAATCTAAGAATAGCATTCATTCCATTTATCTGAACATCTGTATTGCTTTTTTCAATACAAAATTGACAGATTGAGCAATTACATTTCATTTCATTTTTTTCTCTCTTTATATACAAATAAAATGGCGGAAATGGTTTCGGAAATGCCAATGGTCATATTATAGATCGTGATCATTTGTGAGGTTTAGTATCGGTGGTCTGAATAATCGTTGAACTTTCATATCCTCTGGCGACTGTCTGGATGACGGATTGGAAGAGATTGATTGGGAGGACAGAAACCTGTGGTTGTGTTTTTATTTCAGGTCAATTTACCTTTCTCAAGTTAAGTGCTGAGTTTTTATCAGTGTTTGAAGCTCAATAACAATGTATACAAGAGTCGATGCTTAATGCTCAATAAAGTTAGGAAATAATATATCAAAAGATTTTCCGGGCAGATTATTTATTTATTTGGAAAACATTGACAAATATGTTGATATTGAAATTTTCAGACAAATTAATAATGTATGTCTTTCACAGGCCTACCTGTGTGCTATTAGTTAGTTGGATACAGACAATTTTGTATTTTTAATACTTTTTTTCCAATAATTAATTGTACAACCAATTCAAATTGTATGATTTCCTTCAAGAACACGGAAAGAATTTGTGAAGTGGGTTATCTCTCTTCCTGTTGGATACAGACAATTTTGTATTTTTTCATACTTTTCCCCTAAATATGCGTAATTCCAATAATTAATTGTACCACCAATTCAATTTGTACGATTTCCTTCAAGAACACGGAAATAATTTGTGAAGTGGGTTATCTTTCTTGGTGTGCCTAAACGTACGTCACAACAATCATGACGTCTGATTGAAGACCGAATGTTCAAAGCTGAGTCCCCACCCTTCCCTTCTTTCCTTATACTACACAAGAATACATAATTAAGCAACTAATTCCCCCTCGGATTAATAATTGACGTTGTGGGCAGATAGCAATATCCTCTGGAAGCTGTGGTCCTTCCCAGACCTTCATAACTATTACCGGACCGGTATCCAGTCTTATCAAGACCGCAGACCGACTACACAGCACACGGGTAACATGGATGGTGGGTCCTCCATTGAAATTTAATGGGCTTCCTCCTACAGCCAGTGAGCCAGAGGGGTTGGTCGGAAGCGAAGGAAATTGAATGTGTTAACCTGATTGATTGGATTCCCTGAATGGGTGTAATCTGGGGGATATCATGGCCGCGGACAGTCTGGGGCCTGCTAGGTGCTGTCAGTTCCCAGGGGGGCTAAGAAGGTCCACTCTGTCAGACTGCAAGCTTCTTCTGGACAGGACGTTCCAATGGCGCCGACGTGTACCGGGGAAGCTGAGGGACTTGTAACGTCTTTGATTCCGCGGTTGAAAGGTCAAGTCTCTTGAACTTTGTGTAAAGTTTGGCACGTTTGGGACTGTTGAGGTGTTAATTCTGTAGGCGAAGACATGCACCAAGGGAGTGTTTTAGTTTATACGTGGTCTTTCGAATAGCTAGATGAAGGTCAATTTGAAGTTAATTAGGCCAGATTTGGAATGTCAGAATGAGACTTGTTCAAGTTCTGTTCAGATTGCTCAAGACATAGCGTTAGTACAACATGATCAATGCTGTGGCTAGTTTACTAAAATTATACCATAGTTTACTGCTCATCACACACCCAGCCTCATTATTCATTATTGTATTTTGTTATTTTAGCAATTTTATGCTTCTTATTGTGTATACTGGTGTAAAATTTTCAGCAATAACTAATCACCTGCTATTAATGGAATTGGACATTTTATATTTATTTGATTTGTTCACACACTTATCCTCGTGGACAATTTCTCTTGCAAATGAGAGATTGCCCCTTCAAAATAATCAGTATCACTTAAAAGAAATAGGAAGATTAAAAAGTTGTCTGACCAACGTCAATGTCAACATCTTCCAACGGAAATTGTTTCATATTTATCTAAGCAATTCTGACAATAATATTTATCAAGGATGCTTTCGCTGATTTTACAATATTCTTCAAGCAGCCTGCAATTGGCGCCAATGACATTTGCTGTGTAAGTAGTAGGGAAGGGTATCACAGGAGAAAAAATGTACCGCAATATATTGCAATATGTGAAGCATATCGTGATATGCATTGCAAAATATTGCATAAAGACTGCTTGAAAACTTGAATCAGAAAAAGAGTTCATGCAGCGTGCAATTGCTGCCAATGATATTTACTATGTAAGTACAGTGCTCCCTCGATATAACGCTGAATTTTTTTTTTAAAATGGGGTCCACGTTGGACCCCGCATTGTATCCGAATCTGCGGTGCATTGAAGGGCATTATATCAAGGGAGCACTGTAGTACCATGCAACTGTTGCCAATGTCGTTGCAAATGGGTGAAAGATTCCCGCATATTCACTCACTCACTGTTGCCAATGACTGGCCGTGTAAGTAAGGGAACGCTCTGTGTTGTGAGCCCCCTGATTAACCCCATTCTAGGTAAAATTATATTTGTAACTAGGTTCCAGACAGGGATCATGGAGGACCTTGGTGTTCAAATAGTCTTTGATTCGCTGGATTACGCTTAAAACTGCTGGGATTTGTCCACTTTCTGCCCTTGTACCAGTTGTAGACGACACGCATTGACCTGCTGAATCACTGGACTGGACTTGTACAGATGTATGAATGCAAGAAAGTTTATGAAGTTGTATGATGATATTATTTCCAACTTTTTATTTTTTTAAATTATTTTTTATTTATTTTTGGAAATAGGCCTGACTGAGTAGAAATGTTTCCAAATTAACATGCAATAATTATGTACTTATTTACAAAATATGTAGCAAGTCATCGAAGGATAATTGTTTTCCCACCAAACAAATAAAGTACAAATTCAATTCACTTCTCATCTGTTTCTACCATGAAATTAGCATTTTTTAAATAATTTTTAATCTGTTGCCTGTTTAGCATCTTTTGAAATGTAATGTTCTCTTTAACCCTCTCCTTGCTAGATTAGGTACAGGCATTGCTCTTTAGGGCATGTCCAGTTGCCTCAAGCAGGGAGAGTGCTAAAACATACTTATTAACCTTAATATCCTGTATGTAGTTTTACAATATGGAAATTTACAAAATATGAAATAACGTAACATTACTCGGCTGAATACCTGCTACACAATGATGAAAGCTCCAAGTCCACTTAAAACATTAGCGTCCTGCTCAGAGGTCTGGCTGATCTTCATTTGCCGGCCGACCATCCAGCTAATACCTCAGTGATTCTGTCTAAAAGCCTTGCTTGAGAGCCTCTTCCTATCAGACACAAATTATCTGACAATTTACAGAATAACTGCAACCTCCCTAATGGCAGTAGTAGTGTTCTACCTGCAAGTTAAAGGACCTCTATTAGCTGAGAGTAAGACCAGAGAGGTAGAGGTCTTCCTTTGATGGCCGTCTTCAAGGACCTCTATTAGCTGAGAGTAAGACCAGAGAGGTAGAGGTCTTCCTTTGATGGACGTCTTCAAGAACTGTAGTGAACAGTCGTGGATGATTTTTTAAAGAACATGATGAGAAGACTGGAAAGCATTTGTCTTCCCTCCGGTTCGTTGACCATTAGTAGTAAACAAAGGTAGAGAGTACGGTCCTGTGACCGACGTATAGGAGTCTACTCTGTGTTTAACAAGTCTGAATTCCAGTCCTCAATCGCTGCACACCTGGGGTGTGTTCAAAGACGCAAGCGGCTTGCAAGCGGCTTACCAAACTAGACACAGTCTCAATAGTCATATGAACCGAACATGGGACAGGGAACCAGTTTAACTAAGCGGCTTACTCAGCGCTTGTAAGTCTGGCTGCATTCATGAACGACCCTTTTGGGGCTACAATAGTTTTAGCTAAACATATTCTCAATTGTTGTAGCGATAAAAGTATTTTATACAATGGATTTACACTTGTAACAGGTTCTGAAATTTTGACTTACAATCAGTTGTAACTACAACTGTTTTGTGCAACAGGTCATATCCTGGATTACAATCACTAAGAACAATATTAGAAGGCTTTACTATGAAGAAAGTTCAACAGCCATCTTTTGAACTTCACAAATGTACTATTGATGTTCATAATATGTTCACAATATGTTCTGTTCTATTTGTGAAGATGAAGCTGGTTATGTTTAGAAACCAATGGTTTACAAGTTGAATTGATGCTTTATGTCGCAGTGGGAATATTTCACCCATACAAGTAAGATTGATCTTGATAATCATACATTAATGTGTTGTTTCAATTTGCCATTTATCTTTCTTTATTGATAAGCTGAATAGGATAAGGCCAGACACATCCATCATAATTACATAGTTGCAAAAACTGTTTTGGTGAGATAAATTGCCAAGTGATGTGCTTAGTAAGGCTGATCTTTGTCGAGTTGATAATGTTACCGTTATAATACCATAGGAAACTGATGGTCATAGCGTACCTGTGAGGCCTGGCCTGGCCCCGAGATTACGAAACCTTTTGAGTACGATATCACACTCCCCTCAAAGTTTTGTTCACAAATCCACATGTAACATTTGGGCTTGAAAATGAAATTGTACTCAAGAAATTTACAGAATAAAAAAACAATGTTTAAATGAAAATAAGTCTAATTATCTCAGGCCCTGATTGTTCCGTTCCAAGTGAATTCTATCCCCACCCATCCAATCCATGGCTAATTACAGAACTCTCAACTTTGGTCAGGTTAATGCAAACTTATTGATCTAAGGAACCGGTTTAGCATCAATTTGTTTCCAGGCTAACACTTCCATGAGCTGTGAAAGGGATTATATTGAGTAGGTGCGGGTACTGTTTTTAGCTCACTTTGTCCATCGGGCGAATGTCCTTATGTCATTGACAACTTGTCCATTACTAATGTCAGTAGTCAATTGGAACTACTCTAAAGTAACTGAAACTTAATGTAAACATGTTCCCACTGAATGCTCCCGATCCAATTTCGGCGAGGCCAGATTGGAAAATCAACTTTGTTCTGGTTTGCCTGATTGTGGGTCATTTTATGTAAATATTTCCCGGGATTGGAAGGGGATGAACTGGCATAGTGAAGCGGAGA
Organism: Lepetodrilus galriftensis; assembly: GCA_032361785.1. Classification (NCBI taxonomy): domain Eukaryota; kingdom Metazoa; phylum Mollusca; class Gastropoda; order Lepetellida; family Lepetodrilidae; genus Lepetodrilus; species Lepetodrilus galriftensis. The sequence goes on from JAUTBZ010117868.1 coordinate 8,097, forward strand.
GATCCTGAGATGTGACCTATTTATGTTCACTACTGCCATGCTTTGCTTTCAGTGTCGTGGTTACCATCTTTGGTTTGTCAGTTACCATCTTTGGTTTGTCAGTTACCATCCTTGGATTGTCAGTTACTATCATTGGTTTGTCAGTTACCATCATTGGTTTGTCAGTTACCATTCTTGGATTGTCAGTTACTATCAATGGTTTGTCAGTTACCATCCTTGGTTTTTCAGTTACCATTCTTGGATTGTCAATTACTATCATTGGTTTGTCATTTACCTTTCTTGGATTGTCAGTTACTATCATTGGTTTGTCAGTTACCATCCTTGGATTTTCAGTTACCATTCTTGGATTGTCAGTTACTATCCTTGGTTTGTCAGTTTTCATCTTTGATTCCACTGTTTCCATCCTTAGTAAAATGTCAGTTGCCATCCTTGGTTTGTCGTTTGCCATGCTTTGTTTGTCAGTTTGTTAGTTACTATCCGTATTTTGTCAATTACCATCATCGGTTTGTCAGTGTTCATCCTTAATTTGTTAGTTACCATCCTTAATTACCACCATTAGTTTGTTAGTTACTATCCTTAGTTTGTCAGTTACCATCTTTGGTTTCTCAGTTACCATCTTTGGTTTCTCAGTTACCATCTTTGGTGCACATAGGTTTACAGCAACACAGATCAGAACGCTACAACCTACAAGGATTTCAGATTACTACCTGCCATTAAAACCTGCCAATCTTGGTATTGGACAATTAATCTCGAGTGGAAAAGGATCTAAACCACCAACAAAAACAGATCTTTGGGGGTGCATGGGATTTCTGTTTTAGTATCGAAGCAAGTACAATAACATCTCTGCATGTGATTAATGAAATTGGAGGTGCAGACTCGCACGCCGATAGTTTGTCTTGGACTGCAGAAAAGCTTTCACTGCTTCTTGGAATAATTGCCTGTGTTATTTCAAGGTGTTTTTGCAGAAAGCCTAAACATCTTGGAATCGGCTTAGCAGAATTGCATGGGTCCGTTGAGCGATATCAAGACTGCTTCTCTGCATTCTATTATGTCAGTAATTCCATTGCTGGTACGGTCTGCGTTGTTCTGATAGAGCCGCTCTTGTCCGGAATCAGATGTCTGCTGTGCAGGATTGTATAGAAGCACCCTCATAATTGCACTCTCCTGTCGCCAGAAAAAAAATTGTCTGCTTTCGTATGTATGAGATTTGGACAGCCATGCTGCGAACCCGATTGACCAAGAATGTCAGATACGTCATGCCGGATTAATGGCGCGGAACAAGACAGCTAAATTATATTGTTTGCGAAGCTCCGAGTACCAACGAATCGAAGATTGCGGAGGAAAATAGCAATCATATATATGGTAGTTCCTGTAGCGTTGAATTCATTGGTGCCAGTCCTTGTTAGTACGGTATTCCAGCAATGAATACTGAGTCAGTAGATGCCGCTCCCCTAGATATCTAGGACACCGTCTCTAATATTATTCATAGTCTTGTTTGTGTCAAGGAAGCATTTCGGTCGAAACGTTTAACCGTTGTATTCACATATTGATTTTTGTTTAAACCAAGAAAAGAAAATGTGACCATGAGGTTCTTTTAAATTCCAAGCGTGCATGTGCAGTTTGATGGAGATGTGTCCTCATGAAGTATGTATTACCTGGTGTAAACAGAGCACTGTGTTTGCCACAGCTAATGGTTTCAAGAATGTGTGTAATCCGAGATTGAAAGTACTTTCCTTCAAATATTTCAATCATTCTCAGGTTAAATTCTGTAGGGTCGGGTTCTTTCTGAGTAATGGCATTCTCTAAAATTTGCATGGTATGATTTCATGATTTTTTTGTGTTGATATTGTACAATAACTTGTGTTTATCATCAATATTTGATGAATCATGTTTCTATTCCCTAGAAAGGATAACCTCCCACTCCATGTGAAAGTATTTACACCTTCCTTGCTTAAGCTGGCACAGCATTACAGCACTGGAAAACTGTAATTTTACACTCCACATAAAAGATTGATGAAACCTAAATGGAAAAGATTGCTTGTGAAAAGAGGAGAAAAATTGTGTCCTTTGTGTCGGGGCGCCATTTGCTGTGAAATCGTGACAGAACTCGTTTGGATTCGCTCACGAAAGCAATGGAAGCATTCAATTTGAGACTGACAAGACCTTTCTCATAGGTTCTCACTTATCTTGGCAGCGACGCGATTAGCAATTCCGTTATCGCATGTACAGGGGCATTATGGGTAGAGTTCACTGCACCGGCGGTCGGAGAGTCAGGCATATTCTAAGTGCAAGGAGTATATATACTTACTGTATGGACTTGTCCGAGGAATTGTAAAATTGTTCTTATTGGATTAAGGAGAACGTTCTCAAAGGATTATAAAATCTCGTTATTTGCCTACATGAGAAACTTTTGACATTTTAACACTCATGTTTGAGCAAATTTGACCATAATTATGACCATTATTTTGAACATCATTTCTATTTCAGTTGGACGTAGTTCATGATGAATTATCTTTATGTTGTTATGTTATGCAAGCATATATAGTCCAAAGTCTTTTCCATGCATTTTATGTATACATGTATGTATTTGTAGTGCTTTGTGGTCCAGGTAATATTTAAATTTGAGTCTTTTTAACTACGTTCTTGGTTTATGTTACTAGAAGATTCAAGTTTACAATGTTATATGATACGTATCTTATTTTGATTGAAAAGGTTTCCTGATAGTGTGTTGAACTGTTTAATGACCATGGTTATTCATAAAGGTTGCCATCGAGAACTATTCATGGACATTACTAACAACAAGATGTGTGTATGGATAGATGATTTATCATATTTAATTTCATCGCAAATGGTTGAAAGATTCCTGCAGCGATGTTAAACTCCATATTCACTCACAAACTCATATTTTATTGTAGTATAGAAAATGAATTGGTGCAAAAGCCAGTTTGGCAAAGTAGTAGTCAAAGATAGGTTAAAGGTCAAATTTGTCAGGCTAACTTCAGGCAGTAATAATTTCACAGAATGTTATCATTTTTATTTCATAGAAACTATTAATAAACAGACATTTTAAATAATTGATGATCGTCAAGCCATGACCTACTCTGTGTTTTTATTCTTACATGTATTAATATCTATTACACTATGCTATCTACCAGTACTTGTTGTATTATGTATACAGTATTGATGATTTAAGAAAATGATGTGTCTGACTTTTAAAAGTCTTTTTGTAGAATTCCTTCAATGTGCAGTTTCCCCAGCCTAGGAATGAATGTTGATATGTTATTGTGTCATGCCTGACAGTATAGTCTGAATTAGATAATTTCATTGAGACAGAACACAATTAACTTTTGTTTTCCTAAGGCCAAATAACATTGGCATGCGAGGCACAAACAAGAGGAACATGTTACAATGGCTGGACAGAGTAAACCAGAAGATTTACATACCGTAATAATAACTTCATAATAATTACTTCAGACCATACCTTTTTTTGTAAACACTTATTTAAAAAATAAACACTTGCAGTTCTTTGAGTAACATAATTTATTAATCTGCTACTTAATCATGACTCATTTAATACTTAGCCCTGGATATCAAGAACATAGGAAATTCAGTTGTAAATTGTAGATCATATTATTATATACATTATTACCCACACTGTGACACACCCTATTAGACTGTGACACACCCTATTAGATATTAAATTACGGTTGATTCCCTTTGGTTTTATCATCAGATGACTATTCTTACTGTTATTTGCCCCTGTAATGAAATTAGATACTAAATTAGATGACATTTTGATACAACAATACAGTCTGGTCCAAGTATTAGTGTAGATAGATCACTCTGGATGAGAGCTTCAGGAGAACAATATTTCATAGCAACATGTGATCTTGCTAAACCTCCCGGGAATAGTATAGCTGTTGCTGGTTTGTTTGACAGCAGAAGTAGACCTTGTCCTTTCCCAACTTCCCATGCCAAAGATAATATGGCTTTTGACAGATTGGTACCCTAGGCATACCCATGGAAGACAGCTTTCATATTTACTGATTTGTTGGACAGCAGACGATACATTTTTTTGCGACCTCTGCCAACCCCCTGTGCCAAAGGTAATACGACTCTGACAGATTGGTACTCCAGGCGTATCTATGCAAGACAGCTTCCACAGCCTCCTCCTCCTCCTCCTCCTCCTCCTCCTCCTCCTCCTCCTCCTCCTCCTCCTCCTCCTCCTCCTCCTCCTCCTCCTCAGCCCTGTCCAACCATTTGAATGGTTCTGTCATGAGACCAACTTTGTAATGTTCCATGACATTCGAAATGCAAGACCAGTGTGAATGATGACCTCCTAGCACCTCAAGTCTGCTTTGGGACTGCAGAGAACCTTCACCACACCACTCCATACCACATTCACCACACTCCCACATTCACTACACCACAGTCTCTACACTACATTCACCAACCACATCACACCACACCACATTCACCACACCACATTCACCAAACCACACCATATTAACCAAACCACACCATATTTACCACACCATACCACATTCACCACACCACATTTACCACACCACACCACATTCACCACACCACACAACATTTACCACATCATACCACATTCACCACACCACACCAAATTCACCACACCACATCCACCAGGGTGTGGTGGCCATCCTTCCTTGACAGTTCCATCCTCAAAGCCCAGTGGATGACTGTCAATTCCTCAAGCCTGTGTAGTTGCCGCCTATGGGTGAAATATTCCCACTGCGACGACGTAAGGCGTTAGTTAATTCATTCACCTCCAGCCCTTGCTTCATAGGCACATGTCAGAGCAGTCAGAACACAGGAATATAATTCTTGATTCTTGACCTCAAGAGGTCTCAAGAGGTCCATGGACTGCAGCTCAATCATGGTCATTGACCTCGACCATTATCACCGTTAACCATTTCTACTAATTATGTATTTTTATACTAGCTTCCTTCTAGAACTTCATCACATATAAGTGAAAGATTCAAGCTGTGACGTAAAACAATAAGACAATAATTCACTCTAACTAGAACCAGTTATATACTAATTCTGCTTTTTGTATACTAGCTTCCTACTAGAATTTTTTTTGCAGTTTGCTAAATGGACAATTGATGGATTGCCTGGAATTTATTTTCAGAAGTCTCTCACAATAACTAGATTACAGTATGCAGACAAATTGTTGTTTCTTCTATTTTGGACGTAATTACATTTGAGACTTCAATGGTTTGTATTAGATCACTGAGAGGTTAAACTTTATTTGTTATATATTTGTATATATGTATGCTGTAAATGTTCAATACTGTATTCATGAACATTCTGTCATCGCAAATGGGTGAAAGATTCCTACAGCAATGTTAACCTCTATAATCACGCACTCGTGAATATATGCATTCATATTTAAACAAACTTTTTTTTTTGGTAAATTGTTCTGAAATGCTATTCATTGTTAGTGTCAATCCTTACAGGCCTTCAAGAGTTCTAAGTTAATTATGTTTAACTTCAAGTGTGACAAAAATAGACGCCACAGGTCACACAACTGATGTATTAACGTCTTCTTCTTGAATAAGAGTCAGGAGGGTTTTTTCCCCGTGAAGAAACTGTTTGCATAAGGTATTGGCAGGAATCGTTATCGTTGAGCAAGCGTAATGATCAATACCCTTCTCATGCATACGACAACTACAACCGCTCCCATCAATAACAAAATCAGCTGGCATGATAATCTTAGAGTTATGTCCCATGTTGCTGTAGCATTCCATCCCCATTTGGGAATTGGCGAAAGTTCCCGTTTGTATCAATAGCAATCTCCCTTCAGTTGGTTTAGTCCCCAAACTTCAATACTCACTTGAAATTCAAGCCTTGCCATCGTCTTAGGCAGTGAAAGCTCGGCATTGATTTCATTGTGTAACATGCAGATGATGCAATGACGACACCGATGGATTTATCAGTCACCATGTCCAATTTCTGTATGATTGTCTTGTTCAGTTCTCATTGTTTTCAAGTAAACTGCAACCGAATTACTCTTGAGGATGCCGTGATCAATATTTTAAATGATTTCACAGTTTGCATACTCCGTCAGTTTCTAAATGGTTCTCTTTACCGCAAAGTTTGTGAAGAGTTATTTTTGTTCTGGAAAAAAATGACAGGGCTCTAGACCAACATTTTTAGTTACTTGCCTGCAGAGCAAGTCGGGGCAAGTTGCAAAGGCACCAAAGGTGCTAAATTTGAAAAAGAAGGTTGTCGTCAGTGCAATTTAACTTGCCGCTGTACGTCGGGCATATGTTATTCCAGAGCCCGTATGACCGATTGCTTTGTGGTGTTTTGGGAATATTTCTGAAAGTTTATGACAGTCATGTCAGATATGCATAGCTTTGGAAAGAAATATGCCGTACACTTCATCCTATAAATTGCTTTATTCATGCCAAGACAAAGCTATTGAGATATATCATCTGAAATATGCAAGCAAAGCATCTGCTAATACATGTGATATTCTAATGGGGTGAAATCGACAGTGTATACATTCATTACCATAGTAACTATATTTGAAGCGAATTGCGGATGACGACCTCACACACTAATCATGCTAATGAAAGCTGTTTATGTGTACTGGCAGCGAGGAACGTCGACTTTTAGCACATCGAGTCCAATCAGTTATGGACACCTCGACCCTCCAGAGGATCTGGGCGGTCACATGACCTGGTACGATTACCGCATTGCGCTAAGTCAGGGTCGGCGGAAAGCACATAGGTATCGACTGACGCAGCGTCAGGTGTAACACTCTGCGACAGTAGGTGTATACTCAATAATGGGTCGTCACATGGGAATTGATTCGTTGCCATGAAATAGTACAAGGCAAACAACCTGTCCTCTTTATTATGGGTCCATGTTTGTTCCTATGGTCTGGGAGCGTGTCAAAATTATTATAGTAAATAGCAGAAAAGTTCATCGGAACTATTAATGCTCAAACTTTCGTCAGATGCCCTGGCTACCGTATACAAATAACTGAATAAGTCGGTTAGAATTATTATATTGAAGTAGATAGCTGCACACTTGTAATAAGTGCGTAAAAATTATTAAATTGGAATTTCTAAGAGATGGCCTTTCTGTCAATATAATTTAACAGTTTTTGTAATTGTTAAAAATAGTCTGTAGAAGAGCTTGTTGATTCGTTTCTGTTTGGATTTTGAAATTCTTGACATTTATCCTTTTATGTGAACGTTTAAGGCAAAGGTCTCAATGTAGCTACTACTGATATGAAGAGAATAAGTCCAACAGAAGAATGGATAAATTATTAACTTTGCAGATTTACTTCTGTATTATTTATATGACTCATTTCCAGTAGTTCTATTCACATCTTTCAAAAACCTTCAGTTGACAACAATTCCAATTCCTTCTTCAAAGCAAAACTGATCCATTTCGCTTTCGCGTAAATCTCTCCAAAGCACCTACGTCAGACCATTTTGTGCTTCGTCCTAGCATCTATCATGGGTTGCACGGTATCACTTATAGGATCGTTGATGGAGCCCGGGTTCAGAGGCACGTTGTACCGATGATTGGGTTCTTGCATCAGTGCTGGCTGCCGATGTCATCAGACATAGCCCCGGGTTTACATGCAGCGGCTTGCGGTCCTCAACCCAGGCTCTCCATTTAGTGTCATTGAGGAGAGAGAGGAAAAGAAATATTAGACAAATTAAATGATGGAATGAAAATTACCCCAATTCCAATGCAATTTTCTTGGATCGAATTATTCCATCCACAGAGGTTAGTCTTCCGGAATGTGTAATTGGAAAGTCTGGTTTCACTGGTATTTGTCATATATGTATAAATTGCTAATACAGCTTTGAGGACGGCTAGCCATTACAGGTGTTGAGGTAAATATTTCCTTTTGCAAATCCGCATTGAAATGAATATGAAATTTGTGTGGACGTTCATTCAATGACATGGATGTTAAAACAGGAACACGGATACAACTGTCAACTTCAAAATTGAATTAATAAAGATCATGTTCTTGGACTCATCGTCAATATTTGTAGTTGTTGCTCATGTTAAAAATCTTTTGATCAGTGTATAAAACTCCAGCATGAACATAGACTACCGTATTCCCAGCTTTGGCACTATGCTCGTGCTAGCTATAGTTTGTTTTTCATTCCATGAAGTATTTACCGAGATAATCTACGAAATAGGGGGGTCAATGCATTTCATGCCAAACTA
>JAUTBZ010117979.1:0-16326 GCA_032361785.1 Lepetodrilus galriftensis
AGGCGCGTTCTTCGCGGCAGTGCCTTAGCACTGTAAGAAGGGCGGAACGCAACCAGAGGGCAAAAGAGCCAGCTGAATTTTTCGGCTATCTGGGTGATAGGAGTATAAAACCAATTCATAATAACAGTTTAGGAATGGAGTAAAACGTGCATCTTCTCAAGGCACAGGCAGGTGATATCACCGATGGCCTTGAACCTGTTGATCTGGAACAAAGCCCTGCCGACATCATCTTTTTAAGCTGCGCTGATACCGAACTGGCAATGGTGGCGCGGGCTGCCCAAAACAGCGAATACAGCGCATCTCTGCGGGTTGCCAACCTGATGCAGCTTGGACATAACTATTCTGTTGACCTTTATATTGAAAAGACCCTGTCCAAGGCGCGGCTTATTATCATTCGACTGCTGGGCGGCGTGGCCTACTGGCCTTATGGCCTTGACGAAATTACCAGACTGGCACGCGCCAAAGGCGTAAAACTTGCCGTTATGCCAGGTGACAGTCAGCAAGATGACGCCCTAAAATCATATAATACCTTGGATCAGCATCATTGTGACCAGCTTTGGCATTATCTCGTTGAGGGCGGCATGGATAATATTTCAGGATTTTTGGCCTATGGCAACGCCCTGCTGGAGACTGGTAACGCCCTGCCCACCCCTGCCCGTCCCTTGCCTAAACTGGCGGTTTTAGCAGTTTCTAAACCTGCTGAACCCGCGCAAAGCAAAGGCATAGCCGCCATCATTTTCTACCGCGCCCTTGTCCAGTCTGATGACCTTGCCCCAATCAAGGAGCTAATAAAATCTCTTCAAAAACAGGCGCTTACCCCTCTTCCCATCTATGTCACCAGCCTGAAGGACGCACAGGTAACCAACCAGCTTGAAACCCTGCTGGAACAACATCGCCCCAATATTATTATCAATCTGACAGGCTTTGCCCTCTCCAAGCCCGCTTTGCTGCAAGACAGCCAGTGGCAAGGCACAATATTGGACAAGACAGGCGCGCCCATATTGCAGGCCATTCTTTCAGGTATCGATCAGCAAGGCTGGCAAGAAAGTGCGCGCGGCCTTGGTGCACGCGATATAGCCATGAATGTTGCCCTGCCAGAAATTGATGGCCGCATTCTCAGTCGCGCTATTTCCTTTAAGGCGCAAAGAGCATTTGATGACAATACCCAAAGCGCCGAAGTCTATCACAAGCCCCTCCAAAGCCGCATAGACTTTGTGGCTGAACTGGCATCTAACTGGTCGCATCTTAACCAGAGCAACAATAAAGACAAAAAAATTGCCATCGTGATGGCAAATTATCCCTCTGCTCAGGGGCGCATGGCAAATGGTGTTGGGCTGGACACGCCGCAAAGCACCTTAAATGTGTTACACCAGATGCAGCAGCGCGGTTACACATTGGAACATATCCCCCCTTCCAGCAGCGCCCTGATGGGGCTGGTATCTGCAACAAAAGACAAAGCCACTCCCCAAACCAGCACAGAACGCCGTTGGCAGCGCAAACAAAGCCTTGCGCTGCATCATTATCAGTCCTTTTTTGACACCTTGTCGCCCTGCCTACAAAAACAGATCACAGAACGCTGGGGCACGCCAGAAGAAGACCCTGTATTTTGCGAGACCGAACAAAGCTTTCATCTTGATATTCACCTGAGCGGTCATATTGCAGTGGGTTTTCAGCCTGCGCGCATTTTCAAGCGCGATGGCTTTGAAGGCGATGAAAAGCAGGCGCATCATGATATGGAACTTGTGCCGCCCCATAGCTATCTGGCCTTTTATGCCTTTTTGCGCCACCACTTTAAAATGGATGCCATTATCCATATGGGCAAGCATGGTAATCTGGAGTGGCTACCGGGCAAGGCACTTGGCCTTTCCAAAGACTGCCTGCCCGAAGTTGTGCTGGGAGCAACGCCTCATATCTACCCCTTTATTGTCAATGACCCTGGCGAAGGTACGCAGGCCAAACGGCGCACATCTGCGGTAATTATTGACCATCTGACCCCACCTTTGACCCGCGTTGAAAGTTATGGCGCGTTACGCGATCTTGAGGCTCTTGTTGATGAATATTACGAGGCTGCCAGCCTTGACCCACGCCGTACTGAAATATTAGGGCAAAAAATTATCAATATGGCGCGCAGTACGGGCATTGATAAAGACTGTGATATTGCCCAAAGAGAAGAGCAACAAAGCGCCCTCGCCAAGCTGGATAATTTTTTATGTGACCTGAAAGATATGCAGATCAGGGATGGTCTCCATATTTTTGGCAGCACACCAGAAGACCTATTGCATGACCAATTGGTGCTGGCGCTGACCCGTATCAGGCGCGGCGACGGGCAAGATGGCAACGCCTCTTTGATAACAGCTTTAGCACATGATCTTGACCTTGGGGGCTTTGACCCGCTTAACTGTGTGCCATCCCAAAAATGGGATGGTCTGCGCCCTGATATTTTACGCCATATCTGTTCCCAGACATGGCGTAGCCAAAGTGACTGTATTGAGCGTCTGGAGACATTGGCGCTTGCCCTGATAAAAGGGGAAATTTTAGTTGCCAAAAACTGGGACAAAACACAGCTGGTTATGCAAGAGATTGAAAGCAACGTAAAACCGCGTCTTGCCCAATGCGGCCAGGAAGAAATGGATAATTTATTCACCGCCCTGAATGGCAAATTTGTCCCCCCTGGTGCGTCTGGCGCGCCAACACGCGGGCGGCTGGATGTTTTGCCAACAGGGCGCAATTTCTATTCTCTCGACAGTCGCACTGTGCCGACCCAATCGGCCTGGGAACTGGGCTGGTTATCTGCGCAAAAACTGGTCACCGCCTATTTACAAGAACATGGCGACTGGCCGCGCCAGTTTGGAATTACGGCCTGGGGCACAGCCAATATGCGCACAGGCGGCGATGATATTGCACAAGCCTTGGCACTGATGGGCGTTAAGCCCGTCTGGGAAAATAATGCACGAAGGGTGACTGGTTTTGAAATTATCCCTCTTTCAGAACTGGGCAGACCGCGCATAGATATAATGCTGCGTATTTCGGGCTTCTTTCGTGATGCCTTTCCTGTTCAACTTGACCTGCTGGACAGTGCTATTCAGGCCGTTGCCATGCTGGATGAGCCAGACGATATGAACCCGCTTGCCGCCGATTTCAAAGCCCTGAAAGACCAAAAAAGCAGCCTGAACCGTATTTTTGGATCAGCGCCAGGCCAATATGGCTCTGGACTGGAAGAACTTCTGGCAAACCGCGCTGAAGTCAGCCCCGAAAAGCTGGCACAAACCTATCTCAAGTCAGGTTCATTTGCTTATGGCGGCGGCAAGGAAGGACAATATTCAGAAGACTTTAAGCGTCTGTTGAAAAAGGTTGATGCTGTGGTTCAAAATCAGGATGCCCGTGAATTTGATATTTTGGACAGCGATGCCTTTGCCGCTTATGAAGGCGGCATGAGCATAGCCGTCAAGGCGCAAAAAGGACAAAACCCTGCCATTTATCACAATGACCATGCCAACCCGCAAAATCCTGTTATCCGCACACTACAAGAAGAAATCAGCAAAATTGTACGGGCACGGGCAGCCAATCCGCAATGGATCGAAGGCATTAAGCGTCACAGCTATAAGGGCGGTTCAGACATGGCGCAAACCGTTCATAATTTGCTCAGCATGGCGCAAACCACAGGCCTGGTGCAGAACGATCATTTTGAGCTTATTTTTGAAAGCTATCTGGTTGATCCTGACACCTTGGCCTTTTTGCAAGAACATAATCCTGACGCCCTGCGCGATATTGCCCAAAGCCTGACTATAGCAAAACAGCAAAATTTCTGGTATCCCCATCGTAACAGTGCCCATGATTTTTTAGATGAACTTTTGAACCCGAAAGAAAAACCCAATGTCTGACAGCGCCCTGAATGATAAACATAAAAATAAATCTGAAAAACGCAAAGCCGCCCAAGACAAAAAAATGGCCGACAAAACAGCGGACAAAGGACTGTTAATCATTCATACAGGCACTGGCAAAGGCAAATCGACCGCCGCCTTTGGCATGGCAATGCGCGGGATCAGCCAAAAATTTAATATTGGTATTGTCCAGTTTATCAAGGGCGCATGGGAAAGCGGCGAACGCGATGTGCTGGAACATTTCCCCGATCAGGTCGAAATCCATGCCCTTGGTGAAGGCTTCACCTGGGAAACACAGGACAGGGAGCGCGATATTGCCGCCTCAACCAAAGCCTGGAACAAGGCCAAAGAATTTATCGAAAATCCAGACATCCGCATGGTCATTCTTGATGAACTTAATATTGCCCTGCGCTATGACCACCTAGATTTGGAAGAAGTGCTGGACGTGCTGTCCAACCGCGCCCAAAACAAACATATTATTGTCACAGGCCGCAACGCCAAGCCCGAAATGATCGAAATCGCCGATCTGGTCACCGAAATGAAACTGATAAAGCACCCCTTCAGGGAACAAGGCATCAAGGCGCAGGCGGGAATTGAGTATTGATTTCTTGGCTTTGGTCTATACACCTAAGCTACCTGAATCTAGTGCATAGTGCGAGCAAATCGAATTGATTTGCGGGTTAAGGTATGCGCCATTAAAGGGCTAGAGCAAGGTCGACTGACCGAAATTGCTTGCAATTTGCTCTAGAAATATTGCTTTCCACCCACACAGCAACACCAAAAAAAACGCCGCCCCTTACAGGGACAGCGTTTCTAAAATCATAATCAGCCTTAGATAAAACAGACTGACGACAGGCTAGCCTGTGACTTATTTAGCTACTGGTGCAGCTGGTGTTGCTGGTTTTGCAGCAGGAGCGGCTGGAGCTGGTGCCTGACCTGGGTTTACATTCATTTTCTGTGGCATTGGCGCATAACCATAAGGTGCATAACCGTTATAACCATTGTAAGCGTTATAGCCCTGGCCTCTGCCAGCCCAGTTTGTGTTGCCATTACCCTGCCAGGCAGTGTTTGTTTTTGCATTGGCGTTAAAACCAAAGCCAAAGTTGCCTGAAGCATTTCCGTTTGCAGAACCGTTACCGTTACCAGCACCATTTGCAGCAGCGCGACCATTACCGTTAGCATTGTTGTAACCGTTATAGCCGTTATAACCATTACCATTGTAACCGTTAAAGCCATTGCCGTTTGCAGCGCCATTACCGTTACCAGCAGCGTTACCATTTGCAGCACCATTACCAGCGAAGTTGCCGCCCATATTCATGCCGAAGTTGCCATTGGCTGAACCGTTACCAGTTGCATTGCCGTTTGCTGAACCGTTACCGTTACCAGCGCCATTTGCAGCAGTGTTTGCAACGCCGTTACCATTGTAACCGTTAAAGCCGTTACCGTTATAACCATTGTAACCGTTACCACGAGCAGCACCGTTTGCAGCGCCATTACCGTTACCGGCTACATTGCCGTTACCTTTAAAGTTGCCGCCCATATTCATGCCGAAGTTGCCAGAAGCATTGCCGTTACCTGAAGCATTACCATTTGCAGAACCGTTACCGTTACCAGCACCGTTTGCAGCTGTATTGGCAACGCCGTTACCATTGTAACCGTTAAAGCCATTGCCGTTAAAAGCGTTTGTACCGTTACCGCGTGCAGCACCGTTTGCAGCGCCATTACCGTTACCAGCTACATTGCCGTTGCCTTTGAAGTTTCCGCCCATGTTGAAGCCGAAATTACCAGAAGCATTGCCGTTGCCTGTACCGTTTGCAGCGCCGTTACCAGCACCATTGCCAAAACCGTTATTGTTGTTGTTCCAGCCCCAAAAAGCGCTGGCTGAAGTGGAAGCTGCCAAAGTCAAGGCAGTTGCTACGATTGCTGTTTTAATCATTTTCATGGTGATCATTCCTTAGTAATTAAAAAATAATAGGTTGGAAGCTGTAACTCCAACCTGCCTCCTGCAATTTATCATCTGGCTACAACCAGATTTTAGACGACTGCCAAATCTCCACAATCGCCTTACTATGACCTCATATAACCACAAAACATATTCATATTCAAACATATTAATATCACGGAGTTAACGAGAAATTAACACTTTTAAAGAGCAATTGACCTGCAACACCAAGTTTATAATCGCAACAATATTCCATAATGTTAATTCCATGCGGTTTTGAACTGTTGCATGTGTTGCAACAGTGTGAAAAACAACACTTCTCATAATACATTTAGCTGCGTTGTTTTGTCGCGCTTTATGGCGTTATTTTCGCTTAAATCAGATCAATTTAGCTTAGTATACTGTTCAAAAGCCCCTAAAATCACCAGAACAATTCTTATTTTTGACACAAATCAACAAATTTTACGCTCCCAAATAACAGGTAATGCCTATGACTGATTCGCTATGGATCAAACCACCGAAATCTATTTTACGACTCACAGGCAAAGCCCTGCACCAGTTTGACATGATACGAGATGGTGATAAAATTCTGCTTGGTCTGTCTGGCGGCAAGGACAGTCTGGCGCTACTCCACACTTTGCGCCATTTTCAAAGAGCCGCCCCGATCAACTTTTCCATAGGCGTTGTCACCATAGACCCCATGTCAGATGATTTCTCGCCCCAACCCCTCATTCCCTATATAGAGAGTCTTGGCCTGCCCTATTTTTTTATGAGAGAACCGATTATAGAACGCGCCAAGGATCATATGGAAGGTGACAGTTTTTGCTCTTTCTGCGCCAGAATGCGACGCGGGGTGATGTATGGTACAGCGCGGCGCGAAGGTTATAATGTGCTTGCCCTCGCCCAACATCTTGATGATCTGGCAGAGAGTTTTCTAATGTCTGCCTTTCATGGCGGCAAGCTCAAGACCATGAAGGCCAATTATACGATTGGTGACGGCGACCTGCGGGTGATCCGCCCCTTTGCCTTTGTCCGTGAACGCCATACTGCCGCCTTTGCCAAAAACGCCCCCCTGCCCGTTATTCATGACAATTGCCCCGCCTGCTTTGCCATGCCCACAGCCCGCGAACATATGAAACAGCTGCTGGCACGCGAGGAAGACCTAAACCCCAAAATTATGGACAGCCTGAAATCAGCCATGCTGCCACTGATGGGACGAAGCAGTGTTGAGGACTGAGTAAACTTGAAGCAATTTAGCAGATATTCCCTTTATTCTCCCTACTTCTCATCTAACCTATTGAGCCAGAGTCCAAAACGCGATACAACAGCCGCAACTCCCATATATTTAAAGTAATCATTATAGTTGGAAATATTCTCCTCATGGCTAATCCTAAATTTGTTTATGTTATTGACCGTCTGTCAAAAACCTTCCCTGGCGGCAAGCAGGTGTTTGATGATGTGCGGCTGTCCTTTTTGCCTGGTGCCAAGATTGGCGTTGTCGGTACGAACGGTTCCGGTAAATCAACCCTGCTGAAAATTATGGCTGGTCTTGATACTGAATTTAATGGTGAGGCCTGGGCGGCTGAAGGCATTAAGGTTGGCTATCTGGCACAGGAGCCGCAACTTGATGAGAGCAAAAATGTCCTTGATAATGTGATGGATGGCGTTGCCGAAAAGAAAGCTATTCTCGACAAATATAACGAACTGGCCATGAATTATTCTGAAGAAACCGCCGACGAGATGGGCAGACTTCAGGATCAGATTGATGCCGCCGACCTGTGGGATCTGGATACCCAGGTTCAGCAGGCCATGGACGCCTTGCTTTGCCCTGCTCCTGAGCTTGATGTGGCGCAGCTTTCTGGTGGTGAAAAACGCCGTATCGCCCTGTGCCGCCTGCTTCTGTCCCAGCCTGATATATTACTGCTCGATGAACCGACCAACCATCTGGATGCTGAAACCATCATGTGGCTGGAAAACTATTTGCAGGGCTATAAAGGCACAATTGTTCTTGTCACCCATGACAGATACTTCTTGAATAACCTCACCGAATGGATTTTGGAACTCGACCGTGGCCGTGGCTTCCCTTATGAGGGCAATTATAATAACTGGCTCGTGCAAAAAGAAAAACGCATGAAACAGGAAGGCCGTGATGATATGGCCAAACAAAAGACCTTGAGCCGTGAGCTGGAATGGATGAATACCAACGCCTCCGCCCGCCGCACCAAGTCAAAATCCCGTATCAAGTCCTATCAGGAACTGCGTGATGCTGCTGACAACCAAAAGGTAGATCCTACCACCATCAACATTCCACCAGGCAAGAGACTGGGCGGCGTTGTTGTTGAGGTTGAGGATGTCTATAAGGGCTATGGCGACAAGCTGCTGATTGATGATTTGACCTTTAAACTTCCTCCCGGGGGTATTGTTGGCGTTATTGGCGCGAATGGTATGGGTAAATCCACCCTGTTTAAAATGATTACAGGTGATGAACAGCCAGACAAAGGCACATTTCGTGTCGGTGAAACTGTCGAGATTGGCTTTGTTGACCAGAGCCGTGATGCCCTTGATGACAACAAGACTGTTTGGGAAGAGATTTCTGACGGACTGGATATTATCATCGTTGGCAAGCAGGAAATTGCCTCCCGTGCCTATTGCGGGGCATTCAACTTTAAGGGCGCTGACCAGCAAAAGAAAATTGGCCAGCTTTCAGGCGGGGAGCGTAACCGCGTCCATCTGGCCAAAACCCTGCAAATGGGGTCTAACCTGTTGCTACTCGATGAACCAACCAATGATTTGGACGTTGAAACTCTGGCTGCTCTTGAGGCCGCGCTGGAAACCTTTCCAGGCTGCGCCGTGGTCATCAGCCATGACAGGTTCTTCCTCGACCGTATCGCCACCCATATGCTGGCCTTTGAAGGCAACAGCCATGTGGAATGGTTTGAAGGCAATTTTGAAGACTACGAAGCCGATAAACGCCGCCGCCTTGGCCTTGAAGTTGGCGACACTGAACGGGTTAAATTTAAGAAATTTGATCGGGGGTAGGGTTTCTACAGTAATTTTTTAGGTTTTAAATTTGTTTGTAAAGGGTCTACGCAGGTAGACCCTTTTTCATTATTATGACTGATAAAGACCTTAAACGACCAAAACAGTAGTAAGAAAATGCAACACCTTCCCTAAATTCACTTCAGAAACAGCCTTGATCACATCGACAATCAACATCTTGATAATCCTATAAAACCACATAAATTTGCAATATCGGGCTTAAACTGTTACCATTAATAAATCACAAATAATATGCTTTCGAGGTTTTATCATGACTGGCATCATATATACCCAAGACAATAACCCCTCAAACCGTGAGGGTTATACTGGGTTGTCAGATCATGGTCAGGCATCAATTGACTATGGGATACGCCATACATTACCCCAATTATATCAAGTGCTTGCTGAAGAATCCGTGCTTGATGGTTTCGACCATCCTGGTGAAGAAATTTTACAAGACTATATCACTCATAGGTCTGGTAACCCAAAACAAACCATTTTGAATATGATCACTCACGCAGAGCAATCCTCAACAGCTGACATGATACGCCTGCTCGCGCGCCTTGAGCCTTTTGATTTAAATTGGCGTATAGAGTTTGTTAAAAGAGGCCTTGCCTCTAACTGCCTTGAAATAAGAGATGCCGCCATTCAGGCTGTTGAAAATTGGGAAGAATACGAGCTTATAACTTTGCTCAAGCAACATAATGAAAAGGATGGTTTTCTAAAAGACTATGTAAATCAAGTTATAGAGGACTTGGAAGGTTGATTAGATGACAGCCTTTCTTGTCAGAATGGTTACGGCTTCAAAATGGAAGCGCACAATAGAAGATGAAATTTGTTCAGATGCAATAACAGCTGATTTGAGAACGCAAAATAATACGCTGTCTTTTTGGCATTGTCTCAGTGAGAACGAAAGACCCAGTAAAAACGAGCTGAAAGATGTTGTCATTGCACTCGCAGCAGGCCTAGACCGCCTTGACCATTTAGATATTATTTGCCTGTCAGAACAAGATATACTCAATAGCCAGATTGAAATAGCCAAAATCCCAGGAGAAACACCTGCAATTGAACAAATCAAGCTTTTACATAGGGATATTCTTTTAATAAATCTGCCAAAACTGGTTAAAATATCAAAATTAATTCACCTTGAAATTATCGAAACAAGACAGATACGTTTTTCAAAAAAGCAAGTTTCTGAGATTCTTAAAGAAGCAGCCTTCCAGGGTTTATTACAAATAAATGACCTCAAACCAAAATTAGCTCAAAAGCTTAGATGATTCCTTTCACAGAAAGTTGTTATGGGTACATCGTCAAGATAGACAACCCATAATGAAATCCTGAATTGCATTACTCTGACCAAAAATATCAGACCCAATCCCTTCCTTGCTTTTTTTCTAGAATCACCTCACTATTGCAAACCAATCATCAGCGCTGCTCTGGTTCTTTTAGGAATGGTGCGGCATCCCTGAAAGACAATCTCAACACCCTCTATTCAGGAGTGGACATCCTCTTTATTCTGTGCTGATCTAATAAATTATTTTGGAGGCGTGTTTCTGGTGGTTTTATATCCACCGGCATGTGTCCTTTTTATTTTTTAAGATTGTTTAGGGCATTTTGATGAGAAGTATTTTTTTTCATAGCAAACAGGGCATTTCCCTCATAACGACGGCCTTTTTGATGCTGTTGCCTGCCCTTTCCAGTGCAGCTGAGTTCAAGACCTCTATTCATTCTGACAGTTTGTCTGAACCTTTCTTTCCTGATGATACCAAACTAAAACCTTCCATCACAACTGAAACCAAAAAACAGCCTGAAGCTAAAAAAGAAATCATAAAAGCGCGCAAGATTAAAAAAGTCCCAAAAATAAAAACCGCTCAAAAAAGCAAAAAGACGCTTGAAAGCACCAAAACCAAAACCAAAACCAAAACCAAAACCAAAACCAAAACCAAGGTTAAAGTGAAGGCAAAGCTTGTTCCAAAGAAAAAAATAGCCATGCCGCGCAAAAAGCCACGGTTAAGCGCTCAACAACGCCTCGCCAAACTGATGAAGCAAAAAGAAGTCTGGATGGGCAATCCAGTCTTTATTCGGATCTATAAGAAAGAAGCCCAGCTAGAACTATGGATGCGGTCAGGCAAACGCTTCACCCTCCTGAAAAGCTATCGTATCTGTAAAGGGTCAGGGCGTCTTGGCCCCAAACTCGCAGAGCGGGATTACCAGAACCCCGAAGGTTTTTACACTGTTGGCCGCAGTCAAATGAAGCCCAATAGTGCCTATCACCGTGCGTTTAATATTGGCTTTCCTAATAAATATGACCGTGCCTGGGGACGAACAGGTTCACTGATTATGGTTCATGGGGCTTGCCAGTCGGTCGGGTGCTTTGCCATGACCAACCATCAGGTTGGGGAAATTTATAAGATTACCGATGCAGCGCTCAGAGCGGGGCAGAAAAAATTTCAGGTGCATATCTTCCCTTTCCGTATGACAGCTGCCAATATTGATAAATATCGCAAACATTTTTGGAAAGATTATTGGTGGAATCTCAAGCAAGGTCATGACATTTTTGAGCAAAATTTGTTGCCGCCTATTGTCTCCAGCCAGGGTCGCAAATATGTTTTTGCCCAGCCTGAGACAGCTGAACCGATCCAGATGGCCCACATAAAAACGGCCAAGCCTACAAGAAAATCTCCTCAAAAGACCAAGCCAAAGCGCATTGCCAAAACAAAAACCCACAAAAAGAATGTCATGAATATGCGCGGCGCACTTTCACGCACCAAGACAAAACTGACACTTCGCAAGAAGGCGCAACAAAAAGGTCAGCCATCGACCATACCAATCAGCGTTCGGCCTTATGAAGAGAAGAATAGTTTAGGCTGGCAACCGTTTGAATAATACCGTCGTTTGAATAATACTGTTTTGGTTATGATTTTGAAGCAGCCTGTTTTAATTTCTGAACAAGTTCCTGTGGAAGCAGTTTTGCGGCCTTACATCCCTGATCCATAACCCGCTTATAAAGCTGTTTGATATCGCCATTAAAGGGCGGGAAATAACGAATATTATCGGTATGTATGCTGGATTTATAGACATCTGTTGCCCGCCTCACAATAGAGGACAAAATCCAGGCCTGTTTGGAGCGGTCACGGCAACCTATATCAGACAAGGCATCAGACAGCGCTATTTTATATTGGCTGTTGTCTTTCTCCTTATCTTTCTTGTTGCCTTTTAGCTTTTTCCAAATCGTATGGGCTTCCGACTTTTTCCAGTTAATGACATTTTTAGATTGAAACAATGTAGCCAGTCTCTTCTGATTGGCTTCCCTGCGTTTTTCCTGTGGGGTCTTTTTATGATATTCCTCAAAGGTCTGTACTTTTTCCTGCTTCTGGTTTGGGTTTTTGAGCTTAATATTTTGTGAAGTAATAAGGTCAAAAAAGTCATCAGAAGGCGGATTAGTTTGCCAAATTTCGACATTGCGCAAATCGGAAAACTGCATATTTGCCCCAAGTAGGTCTGTGCCCTGCATCTTGGCGCCCCGTAAATCGGTCATTTCCATATTGGTACTGCGCAAATCTCCGCCCTGCATTTTTGCGCCCCTTAAATCAGCGGCCTGCAAATTCGCCCATAGTAAAATAACGCGCTGCATCTGGGTATTGCGCAAAATACTGCTATAAAGATTGGCCTTGAACAGGTCAGCACCCTGCAATTCAGCACCATCAAGATTAGCACTTTGTATATTGGCCTGACTGAGTATCGCCTGACTGAGATTGGCATTTTGTAAATTCGCCCCCATCAGGTTAACCCATTGCAAATTCGCCCCCCGAAAATTAACATCCTTCAAATTTGCCCCTTGCAGATTGGTTGATGCCAGTTTGGCCTTGCTCAAATTACCGCCGCGCAAATCAACCTTATTCATCTTCGCCCATCGTAAATCAGCGCCCTGAAGCTGCGCATTTCGCAAATCTACATCTAATAATATCGCGCCACGAAACCGTGCTGCCGCCAGATTGGTCTGGGATAATTTTGCTTCTTTCAGGTTTGCTTCCTTAAAATCCGCACGGTGCATATCTGAAAGAGAAAAATCAGCATAGCGCAAATCCCGCCCCCTTAAATGAAGACTGACCTCATTTGCCTGCTCGCGCTCTGCGTTGACAAAAGGAACAAGGTCAACATCCATCACGACCAGATTACGTGAAAACAGGCTGGAGGCGTGCCCCCTACCTTCGTCAACCCGTCCCTCAAACAGCCAGGCAGTCGGCAAAAAAGCCCTGCGTCCATGCTTGCCTGTCGTGCCATATGGCACAGGCGTACTGAGATAAGTCGCATTGCCAAAAGAGGTCATGGTTCTGTCCAGCCAATTATCGGGGATGGTGGCTATGCAAAAAGAATAAAACAGGGTAAAAACAGACAGACCCAATGTAATATAAATACCAAGACTATGTTCCCGAATATGGGAACTAAAAGCCGCCCTGAATTCTTTATTGGGAAATTGGGTAAAGATGCCGATAATCAGCAACACCAATAAATCAGCAATAATATAGATACGGTGCGCCCAGGTCACAACACTGTCATGAAAGGCCAGATAGGTTGTCTGGAAATAGACCAACAAAATTAGAGGGAACAGACCCAGCGTCAAAACCGTCATCGCTTTCAGGAAAACAGACAATATTGGGGAGCGTGCCGGCCCTGCCATAGCCTGAACAAAAAAGTAGGAAGACAGCTCCATTCGTAGGGGGTGGGTTCGACCTGAACCTGATTTTTTTTCTGCCTTTTCCAGAACATCATGCAAGGCCAGCGTCTTGCCTGCCAATAAGGTATATTGCAACAAAATACCAAAATGGAACAGCACCACAGCCAGGGGCGCAAACTGGAAAAAACGGGTCAATTCAATATCAATCTTGACCAGAGGTAACTGGACTGGCGAATTGAGCAACAAATCCTGATGGGTCACCCCTGCCACCGCGATAAAGAAGAAGGCCATCATACCAACAAAGAAAATCCAGCCATTTCTGACAGACAAGGCCGCATCATTTACAGCGCTTAAAAGCCGGTCATGCTGTTCGACCTTCTCAAAAGGCATCGTCTTCAGTTTATCAGATTTTTCCATGTCACAACTCCATTACAATGTTCTTTTCTACGTTCTTTCTGCTAAACTGTCCATGATTAGTTATTCTGACCTACGCTCAAGAATTGTTGCAGGCACAAGGAAAATAAAATGTTGCAGTTACAAAGTTTACTGGGCCTCATTCTGATACCTTTTATGGCCTGGCTTTTGAGTAACCAGAAAAAATTACTGCCAGCCCCAGTACTGATACGGCTGATTGTCGCTGGTTTGGGTTTGCAAATCGTTCTGGCCGCCCTGCTTCTCAACATCCCTTCCCTCCATATCATCTTTGATGGCATGGCTCATATCGTTCAGGCTTTGCAAAATGCGACCAATGAAGGCACAAAACTTGTATTTGGTCATTTGGCAGGTGGCAATACACCTTATGAAATGACCAAGCCGCAATATGGATTTGTACTGGCGCTACAAGCCCTGCCCCTCGTGTTACTGGTCTCTGTACTGTCAAAACTGTTCTATCACTGGGGGATTTTACAAAAGGTTGTCGGCGCCATGGCCTGGGTACTTGGCAAAACATTGGGCGTATCAGGCGCGGTTGGCACATCAGCTGCCGCAAACATCTTTATAGGTCTGGTGGAAGCCCCTCTGCTCATACGTCCTTTTTTGGCGACCATGAGTAGAAGCGCCCTGTTTGCCACCATGACCGTTGGCATGTCCACCGTTGCCGGCACGGTATTGGCCTTATATGCTGCTGTATTGGGCGGTCAGGTCAAGGATATTGCGGGTCATCTTTTGGTGGCCTCTGTCATCAGTGCGCCGGCTGCCCTTATGCTTGCCATGATAATGATTCCAGAAGAAGAAAGCACAGATGAGCAGGCAGACACAACCGTTTTTAACAAGGATGAAACGGGCATTGAAAGCGGTATGGATGCCATTTCCCAAGGTATTTCAGAAGGGGTTTCGCTGTTGGCCAGTATCATTGCGAGTCTTATTGTCTTTGTCGCTCTGATTGCCCTGCTCAACAGCTTCTTGGGATTTGTCACCCAGCCTTTAGGGTTTGTAATCACCATAGAACAGATTTTGGGCTGGCTCTTCACCCCTATTGCCTTTATCATTGGTATTCCCTGGTCAGAATCAGGCATTGCTGGCGGGCTGATCGGGATCAAAACTTCTGTCAATGAACTGGTGGCCTATCTCAAAATGGCTGCAACATCACCAGACCAACTTTCAGAACGTTCCCGCCTGTTATTGACTTATGCCTTATGTGGTTTTGCCAATCCAGGATCCTTGGGTATTATGATTGGCGGCTTGTCAGCAATGATTCCAGACAGACGTTCTGAAATTATTGCTCTGGGTCTGCGCTCTATCATTGCGGGGACAATGGCGACCTTACTGACCGCAGCTGTCATAGGCATCATGACACCAGGCTAATTTTTATATACTCCTATCACCCAGATAGCCGTACTTTCAGCTGGCTCTTTTGCCCTCTGCCCTTCTTACAGTGCTAAGGCACTGCCGCGAAGAACGCGCCTTTCCAGAAGACAAAATTTCTCACCTGAATTTTTCGGGTTTCCGAGTGACAGGAGTATAGATGAAAATATAAAAAAATCTGGCAATCCTGACTTTAAGACCAAGATAACCAGATTTTTAGGAGATTTAACAAATTTAGGCTGAAAAGGGATTTTTAAAATGTAATTTCGTAACGCCTCAAACAATCGGTTTATGCAGTTTCACAAAAAGAACGGCTAATATATTATGCCTTGTCTCAGACCCATCAAATAGATGTATCTCTTTTTATGAATTGATAAAATATATAAATAACTAAAGAATAATTAGAAGGCCAATAAGAGAACCTGTCAAAATTGCGGAAATAGAAATCATGGTGTTTCTAAAAAATTGCCATGTATAAAGCATAATACTATTCTCCTCTTTTAGTGATATATTGTGAGCTTATAGGGACTTGCACTTATTACTTTCCTACAGGTGCGACATTTTGTCAATAATATAATTTATTTTCCATAATATGGCGCAACTTATTCACAATTATGTCAACTGTGCCTTAATTAACACGTTCAAACTTCACCAGAAGGCATAAAAGTTCTTATTTTTGGCATTTAGTGCATAGTGCGAGCAAATCGAATCGATTTGCGGGTTAAGATATGCGCCATTAAAGGGCTAGAGCAAATTGCTTGTAATTTGCTCTAGGGCAAGGCATTATACTAAACCTCTTAAGGCAGGACACTTATGCCAAGTCGCTATACTGCACCAACCTAAGATCACCCTTCACTAAAAAAAGCAAGATCTCTTATGAGAACTGCCATCAAACCAGTCCCCAAATATACTCCTATCACCCAGATAGCCGTACTTTCAGCTGGCTCTTTTGCCCTCTGGTTGCGTTCCGCCCTTCTTATACC
>JAUTBZ010118090.1:0-16325 GCA_032361785.1 Lepetodrilus galriftensis
GAAATTCTAGAGATGTCGAATTAAAGTACAACCTTATCCCCACCCCTGCAACTTCCCCCATAATCAACCCCACCTAATCCTACACAAAAGCGCGGTTGCAAACGAGCTGTCGGGGGTTGGGGGCCAGATGGAACAGGGGTCGCTTTGTTTCAGGCTAAGCCATAGGGGTTGATCTGCCAGCCAGGAGGTCGCCAATAAGTCGTTGAGCGGTGCATTTTCATTGCCGTTCATGCGAAGTTTAACTCGTTAGTGTCTGGCTCAGTCGTTTCGCGTCGACATAAGGGCGGCGATCGGGCTTTGAATAAAGACATGACGCCGGTGGGGTTAGTGGAAGCACCCCAGACTCTTATGGGATAGGCCAAAAAATTCTGGCAACGCGGGGCGTGTCTTGCCTCCTTTTTACATAGAACAAAACCGAGGTAATATTCGCCCCGCGTTTCGCTTTTGCTTTTTGCCTCCAGCTCTTTGCCAATCGGTTGAAGAGGGTTTTGTGGTTGGAACAAGTGAATAAGGGCCCTCGTGCCGTACGAAGTTAGAATTCATCCGCGCCAATTCTTGCACGAGGAATGTCTGAAACCAGCGTGCCGCTGACAAGGCAGCACTGAAGAATGTCGGTCTTGGCGAGTAAAACTTTAGCGCTAGGTCGGAAACCATAACGCAGTCTACTAATGCAATCCTGCATTTACTTCTTCGAGAAACTTGAACATCCCGTTCAAAATCTGATGCCAATTTTGTGACCCTCGGATTTCGTGCCCTTGGTTTTCAACAATCAGTAGCTCATAGGGTTTCTCAGCTTCGCTTAATCGTTCTGCAAAGGATATCGAGTGAAGAACAGTTATTCTTTCATCATTGCGCCCATGATAAAGAAAGATGGGAGCATTTATTTGATCCATGTGGGATGTGGCCGACAAGTAGGCCAAATACTCACGTCCGGCATGCACACCACCAAACTCTCTGTTTATCGCGCTAAAAATATTTGTCTGGCCTTCGGGCTCCTTATCGACGATTTGTTCAAGGTCATATAACCCGGCTCCGGCCAAGGCGAAGCCAAACTCGAAATGTTCCGATCCGGGATATGACAGCGCTCTTACAGCGGCCCAACCACCATGGCTATATCCCATGGTGCCAATGCGGCGGCTGTCGGTTATTTCGTATTTTGCTTGCAGATATCTTGCCCCGGCAATCACATCGCGTATGGGCGCATCTGCCCTTAAAACATTATTTGCTTCTTCAGAAGCGTGGCCAAACCGATGGTCGCCACGAACAACAGGACTAAGTGTTGTAATCCCTGCCTGGCAAAAACTGTGAAACTCGGGCCGAAACCAATTTCTACCACCATAAAATGCCTCTATGACGTATAATCTATTCTCAGGCGTAACTGGATTTACAGGTTCAAATAGAAATGCATCAATATTATAGTTGAATTCAAAATCACCAATATGATCGACACTTTTGTAAGTCACGAGAGAGACATTACACTGTGTGGGTTGATCAGCCAGCTGTGCTAACCCCTTGATGAAATCACTTCGGTGAATACGCCCCGCCTGATCAACATTGATCATTTCATAATCAATAATTGTATCCGTGGATTCCTTATGAAGAATTATAGTTCCATCTTCGCCTTGTACAAAATCTGCAGTCATATCAATTACAAAACCATCGGTTCTAATTAATTGATCTTCTACCAGAGAGAATATCTCAAAAGTGGTTTTAGAAACTCCGTTACCAATTGTATAAACATACGTTTGTTCCCCAACTTCCATGGCACCAACGCTAAAATTATGCGGAAGTAAATGCAGCGATATGTAGGAATCACTGACAATGTCATAAATGCCTAATTCCCTGTCGTATAAATTTAAGAACCTGTTTTCACCCACCCAAGTTACAATGCCGCCAGGTTCGTCAAGTCTTGTAACCGCACCGGATAATCTGTCATATTTATAAACCCATTGGTCAGACAATGAGCCACCTATTGCCGCCATGAAAAATATATTTTTTTCGTCAATGAGGAGTGGCTCCCTCGAATTTAACGTCGCAATTATGGTGTTATCACTGTCACAAAACAGCTTTTGCGTTGAGGTTGTTCCGTCGTCGGCAATACTTAAAAGCTCAAGGCAGCCTTCTCGTCCATCTGAGGTTTCATAGCGAGCGGTATAGGCAATTGAATGGTGATCCGCTGATTGCGCAAATGAATGGACATAATCCGCATCAGTTAGTTTAACCGCATGGGGATTCCTTTCAGAAAACAGCCAAAGATTAAGGTCCTCCCTTTTTGCTTCATCAGCCCTCATAATCAATGCGTCGAAGACTTTGTTGTAGCTGCGATCCCAATTACTTATGCCCTCAAAATCAACATCGGTGACCTGTTCTGCTTTGTCAGTATTTATGTCGAATTGCTCATCGCCATCCCACTGCTGAACATACAAATATGATACGCCATCTGGCTCTCGCTTGGTGTAGTAGACTTTTTCATTCTCAATGCTGACCGCCTGGATTTCATAGGGAAAGTCAAAATAGTAGGGCGCTAAATCAACCTCTCGGTCTTCGTAGTTAATTGTAAGAGGTTCTGCACGAGCGGGACTAAGTGGCGTCGACACCACGAGAAAAAAAGCGAATAAAAGTAATCTCATTGTGTGTTCCATGCCATGGTTGAGTGACATTTTTCCCAAAAACCGAAGCCCCGCCTTTAAGCCTTGCTGATGAACCTTACCGAGGGTCGAAGTCTTTTACGCGCTGGCAGAACTTATCTGGTTCAACCAGATGTACCCAGTGGCTTTTGTCTCCCCAAAATTCCACGTCGGCGTGGGCAACGCGTTCCTTAAACCATGCGGAATAGGGCGCGCCGGTGGCCTCGTCCATGGAATGGATGCTTAGCAGTGGCTTGGTGATGGTGCGTAAAATATTGTCCGTCATTTCCATGACGGGTGTTGGGTCATCAGCTAACACACCGGCCCATTGTGCCAGAACAAAATCCCTATCAGCTTTGGCATGCATTGCTGTTAGCAACTTGTTGTCACTGGGATTTAGTTTGTCCATGCCCATGCCTTCAAATAATTGATCAATGAAGGGGTGAAAGTGATTTTTCAAACTATCAATGTTGTCTAACAGAAACTCGCGGAATGCGCTCAATTCAAAGGCTTGATCGACAAGAATTGCGCCACATCCCAAGCCATTTGCTGAAAGGGCCGCAGCGATAATTCCGCCGTAAGAATGGCCAACCAACAAAGGGTCCTCAAGTGCAAGCGTTTGAATGAGTAGACCTATGTCGCCGGCCATTTGTTCGAGTCCAACAATTTCGGGGGCGGTGGAATCACCGTGCCCGGCCATATCAATGGCGATTACGTCGTAGCTGGATTTTAGCTTTTGGATTGTAGGCTCGAATGCCTCTGACCCTTCGGTTATGCCATGAATTAAAATAAGAGGTTTTCCCGCCCCTTCGCGCCGATAAGCAATTTTGCGACCCTCTGGTCCGTCAATTATTGTTACGTTACTCATTTGTAATTCTCCCTCAATATTACAAAAATAGACCTGTTGCTGGTCATCCAATATTTGTCAATTGTTTGTCAGGGCCGACATAAGTCAGTTCCTGATCTTTCTTTTTACATGCATGCAAGGGGGGGTCAAATTAAGCTGGTTACAGTTACATCTGGCCGGCAGAAGTCTTTTAGTGAGAAACCGGGTATTTAGGGGGTAGTTTTTCGCAGTTTTTCTGCAACAAAAAACAATCCCCCAATCAAAGCGCTAAGGGCAGCCATAAACAGCCAAAGGGTGAAACCACCGAATTGATGGAGTAGAAATCCGCCCAGCAAAGGAGCAAAGGAGAAGCCAAAGGCTCCAAGGGCCGCCGCGCCAAAGTAGCTTCCCTTAAGATGCTCAGGGGCCATTCGATCGACAATGATGGAAAGGGTTGGGAACAGAATGACTTCTCCGACACTCAGCAAAAACATGGCGCCCATCAACCCAGTTTGTGCATCAACCGGGGCGAATGCGAATGCAAGAAAAGCTATGATAAAGGTAAAAACTCCGATGCCTGCCCGGTGCAAAGGAGCAATGTGTTTCATCAGCTTGAGAATGGGAAATTGAAAAATAATTATAGTCGTGCCGTTGATGAGTATCAAAGTTGCGTAAAACTGGGTGATTTGCGTAAAACCTGCAACGCGCAAATATTGCAATAGTCCGGCGTCGATTTGTCCATAGGCAGTGAACGCAAACAAAGAGGCAAATACAAAAAGCAGGAAGGCATGATCTGCGCGCAATACGCTAATGACCTGGCCAATGGATTGATCGGTATTCATCTTTGTTCGCTTTAGGGGGGGCTGAATTTTGAAAACAATTAGGGCTGCGAGTAAATATATTCCATAGATCACGGCCACAAGTGCAAAGGTTGTCTGTTGTCCCGTGAGACCAATATTAATGCCGACAAGGGGACCGAATGCTGCGCCGACATTGAGGGCGAAATACCGTACCTGCAGAGCCAAGTCTTTTGCCTCGCGGTCCTCAAGCATATCGGTCATCAAAGCGCGACCAGGGTTTTCGATCATGCCACGAGCAATGGATTGACCCAGCATTCCCAGCATCAAAAAAGCTAAAGACCCCGCGAATGCCATTGTCAAAAGAGAGGTAATCGAAACGACCAGACCAACAAGAATGACTTTTCGGCGCCCAACACGATCGGACAAATACCCCAGGAAGAAACCAGATGTAACGCCAAAAAAAATCGGGAAAGCAATGAACGCACCGATTTGAAACTCGTTCAGAGCAAATTTGTTGTGCAGCAAGATGGCTAGAAATGGCCAAACCATAAAGAACACAAAGCGGGATAGCAGGGTTGATATTACAACCAGCCAGACAGTCAAATTGAAATGTTTTAGCGGTTTGAAAATGATACTTAGTTCCCAATGATTGTGGAGTTGTTATCTGTTCTTAGGAGCTAAAGCGGGGTTAAGGTCAAGACCTGTTTGGGTGCTGATGATAGAATTAAAATTTGTGCGAAACTCGTTTTGAATGAAGGAAATGAAAGGGCATCACTTTAATGGACTAAAAATTTTGCCTACTATTGGTTATGATTTTGCAACGCATAATTTTGCCCATATGCAACAGAGCGTTGTTTGGTATTGCAAACTGATTTAACTAACTTTTATGGATACACAAAGGATCAATCATGCCATTTCTCCCTAGTCTTCCCGATGTCACGCATCTTTCTGACCTTTATAAAGCGTTCCCAAAGAATGTTGCGCCACTTATGGAGTATACCGATGGGATTTTAAGGGGCGAGGGGGAGTTAAGTATTGCTCAGCGTGAGTTGATAGCTTCTTTTACGTCCGGCCTAAACGCCTGTGACTTTTGTTTTCAGTCTCATCTTATTTATGCGAAAGCTTTTGGAATTGAAGAAGGGGTTCTGGAGGGGCTGTTGGAGGACATAGACAGCGCAGCCGTTGAAAACCGGTTGAAGCCGATATTGCATTACGTGAAGAAGCTCAATCAACTGCCAAGCAAGATTACCGATTCTGATGCTGCTGCAGTTTATGCTGCGGGGTGGGGTGAACAGGCGCTATATGAGGCGGTTCAAGTCTGTGCGTTGTTTAATATGATGAACCGCATCATTGAGGGTACCGGTGTGAATTTTGATTATGTGTCAAACCCACAAGTTCACTCAATTCGAAAAAACAGCAAAGCGGATCTTGCGCATTCATATGCAGATTTTGGGAAACGTGTGGCGGCTTTGGCCAAAGAGAACGAGTAGAGGCTTGCCAAAAGGGCTGGAATTCCCCGGCCTGCACCGAGGAATAATTTTACCCAATTCAAGGGCTATAGATTTCTTGTGGCGACTTGTTTCGCCAAGTCCCGCAAGGCTGTTTCGGTTGTGTCCCAGTCCATGCAGCTGTCTGTAATTGACTGACCATAGGTGAGCGGCTGGCCGGGAATTTGCTTTTGGGCACCGGCCACAAGATGGCTTTCTGCCATAATTCCGACTATTCGTTTGTCGCCATTTGCAATTTGCTCGCCGATATTATCCAGCACTTTTGGTTGATTTTTGTAATCCTTGTTTGAGTTTGCATGGCTGGCATCAATCATCACGATAGGACGAAGCCCGGATTTTTCAACCAGCTCACATGCCATGTTGACGTCTGTTTTTTCGTAATTGGGCACTTTACCCCCCCGTAAAATTATGTGGCAATCCGGGTTGCCTTTGGTGGAGGCGATCGCTGACTTGCCGGTTTTAGTGATGGCGAGAAAGTGGTGGGGTTGGGCCGCGGAACGGGTGGCGTCAATCGCAATTTGCACGTCCCCGGCGGTGCTGTTTTTGAAACCCACTGCACAGGAGGTACCGGAGGATAGCTCGCGATGAATTTGGCTTTCTGTGGTGCGAGCACCAATGGCGACCCAAGAAACCAGATCCGCGAGATATTGGGGGGTGGCCATGTCCAAAAATTCACAGGCGGCGGGCAGGCCCAGATCATTAATATTTAGCAAGAGTTCGCGGGCAGTGCGCAAGCCTTGGTCGATGTTAAATGTCCCATCCAAATCCGGGTCGTTGATCAAACCTTTCCATCCGACAATCGTGCGGGGTTTTTCAAAGTAAACCCGCATGACAATTTCCATCTCCTGACTTAGATCTTTGCGCAACCGAACCAATTTCAGGGCGTATTCTATGGCTGATTTTGGGTCATGAATGGAGCAGGGACCAACAATGACCAGCAAACGGTTGTCCGAACCGTGCAAAATATTGTGAATGGCGGAGCGGGCGCGAATGGTGGTTTGGGTTGCAATTTCAGAGCGGGGAAATTGTTCGATTATTTGTTCAGGGGAATCTATTTCGGTTAGGGCTGAAATTCGAAGATCGTCGGTGGTGGTGGGCATGGGCTTGGTCCTTTGTTGGTTTTGCCAGACAAAGGGGCCACAAAAAAACCGCCCTATCTGGCGGTTGTGGTGCATAAACGATGTTGATGTTTTAGATCAAACGCGGCCCACTCTCCGCCTGTGTGAAGAAGAGCTAAAATACCAATAAAATGTTGCAGCGTTGTGGGTCATGGCTCAAACCCTAGGGGATATTTTATCCTCTGTCACCTGTTGAATTTAGAAATTTGTTGGGAATTATCATTTCACTAGTTATAAATTTTTGAAAAATTGATATGGGCATGTAACTCGCAGGCACCCTGTTGAGCAAAAATTTTGGAGAACCATTTCGTGCACAGGAATAAACTGGTTGCCCTAAAGACTGGAATTAGTGCTCTGGCCATGGCTTTTGTACTTTCTGGATGTGTGAGTATTGGCACCGATAAAGTGATGCATGTTTCTGCCACTGGCTTTATTTCACTTATTGCGACCTGCTTAGCGGACGAAAATGTTGCCGTTGTAACGGGAGCCGCGGCTGGTCTTGGCGCAGGGCTTGCAAAAGAAACCTACGATTCCAGAATTGGCGGATCGGGATTTTCCGGCGAGGATCTTTTGGCAGATGGCATCGGTACCGGGATTGGCACCGCCATCGGCTATGGTTTGTGTCATACCAAATCGGGCCAATGAACTTCCTTTTTTTGGTGCGGATAGCAAAAACCCAAAAGCCTTGAAGAATCAGTTTATGCTTTTGGCATGAACCATTTGCGCTTTGCGGGGAAAGACGCCGCTTTCCAAAAACAAGCTTTGATCGATATTATTTCCTGCGATCCCATTCTTATGGAGCTGCTGGAAAAATTGGGTGACCTGAATTTGCCTGACTGGTGGCTAGTGTCCGGAGCCATTTACAACAATGTCTGGAACTATTTGACGGGCAGGCCAAGTATGACCGGGGTTAAAGATTTCGACGTATTTTATTTTGATGGGCGCGATCTGAGCTATGAAGCTGAGGATGTGGAAATAAGGCGTGCGGCAGCTTTGTTTGATGATTTTGTTTTACCGGTTGAAGTTCGGAACCAAGCACGGGTGCATTTATGGGCGCCGGAAAAATTTGGCCATAATTTTGGCCCGCTCACTTCGTCGTTGGATATGCTGGATAAGTTTGCCAGCAAAACCCATTCGGTTGCGGTGCGTTTGAACAGAGGGGAGCATTGGGAGGTTTTTGCTCCCTTTGGACTGGATGATATTTTTAGTTTTCGTATTGTGCCAAATTATGCACTGGAGAACCAAAAAGCCCATGAAGAAAAAGGCGCGCGGGCGCTAACCCATTGGCCAGAGCTTGAGGTTTGCCCTTGGAAGAAGCCTTTGAGCGAGGATTGTTAAATGCCCGGTTGGATGGTTGAAACGATTGGCATGCTAGCGGCGATTATTGGGACGATTGGCTGGTTACCACAAGCGATGAAAACCATTCGCACTCGCGATACTTCAGGACTGTCACTTGGCACCAACGTTATGCTTTTGACGACCGTTGGGTTGTGGTTTGTGTATGGGGTGGCGATTGGGTCGTGGCCGCTGATGCTGGGTAATATCATTACGGTCGTGCTGGTGGGGATTATTGTCGTTCTGAAAATTCGACATGGTTAGATTGGTTTAAGTCAGCCGGATTTTTTCAAAAGCAATCGATAAAACACGACTGGCAAAATCAAGTGAATTGCCAAACCCAGGGTGGCAGCTTCCAAGGGTGTAAGAAAACTCACTGTCGAGATTGATACATATTCACCTACCCAGAACGCCGGTGTAATTCCGGCTAAATAGCGCCACGGAGAGGCAATGATTGCCAACAAACACGTCATGGAAAACAGGTTCATAACTTTTGTGAAAGCTAAGCCTTGAACTTTGTTATTGGCGATGGCGGGAAGGGCAAATGTCACCATAACAGCTTCCAGAGCGCTGAAAGTCGCCAGCAAGGCGATTGATAGGATAGATATGCTCTCAAATAGATACGGGGCTGCGATTACACTTAAAATAAAGGTGAGAGTGAACGCCAAAAGCGCGCGATAGGCGACTATGCCCCGTTTTCCAACGGGGGTTGTTTCCAAGGCAATTAATGGTCCTTCGTCATGTTCTTCCAGAATTAAAAACCCAATAATCCAACCGATCAAATAGGCGGGAAGGATGAGGAAAACCGGCGCGGCATAAAGGGTGATTTTTTCAATTCCAAAGGCTGAAAAGGCCGCCTCATTCATTTGCGTTTTGAAGAATATGAAAATCAACACAGGTGACAGAGAAAATATCATCACCGCCAGCAAAGTTGGATCGCGCAATATATTTCGGAGATCGGTTGTCACCAATTTCAGGAGCCGAGTGGGCGTAAACACAA
Source organism: Lepetodrilus galriftensis (assembly GCA_032361785.1). Classification (NCBI taxonomy): domain Eukaryota; kingdom Metazoa; phylum Mollusca; class Gastropoda; order Lepetellida; family Lepetodrilidae; genus Lepetodrilus; species Lepetodrilus galriftensis. The sequence goes on from JAUTBZ010118090.1 coordinate 9,215, forward strand.
TTGTTTGTTTGGATGAGTTGGGGGTCATTTTTGGCCAAACTCTGCTTTTAGGGCTTTAGTTCCGTACCAGATGCAAAATCCAACGGTTGTTATATTGATCATCCACAGGATTGAGATTTCCAATATATCAGCTTGAGAAATGTCCAACGAAATTAGCAATAAACGAAATTGGGCGGTAGTGGGGAATATCATTGTCCATTGGGGGAATGGATTGAGCAAAGCAAAAAACATCGGCAATACAATGGGGGTTAAAATTGCTGCTGCCCCCATCAGGTATGATGTTGCTGTTTTGAAACGTAAGGCAATGGGGAAACTGATGGCAGTAAAAGAGAGCGACACCAGAAAAACAACCGGCAAATACATGACCCATTTGGTGTGGCTATGAACGAACAGGCCAAGGATGGTGGCCGCGATTAGACTAAGTGCTGTTAGTGAAAGTGTTTTTGCCCAAAAATAGTCCATTGAGCGCATGGGCGTTATTGCCAAGGCCATTCTGGTGCCATCGGCTTTTTCGAGCATCATCAGGGCCCCTAAAAAGAAAAATCCAAGTACGGCAGGGTCGGTATAAATTATCAGGCCGACCACCCAGTTTGGCAAATATGGCCCCAGAAATATCAGGATCGCCACATAACTGACTAATACAAATGCATAGGCGAAGTAGATTCCATTTCGCCATTGCATGCGGAAATCATTGACCAAAAGGGGGGGCAAAAATTTGATCACTTGCGCGTCCTTGTTTGTTTGCCTTTGTTTTTGGTTGCTGCGATAAATACCTGATCCAAACTTGCTTCCAGCGTATGGATCGACAGAATTTTTGAGTTATCTAGCGTGTTCAAAAAATCGGAGTTGTTGCCTAAATTCTCAAGGGGAAAATGATGTTGATAGACTTTGCTATCTTGGGAGATATTTAATTGTACCTCCGCCCGACCATAGGCGCGTTTTAGATCCTCGGGGGCGCCAATAACCGGGATGTTTCCATTGAACAAAAACCCAACACGATCACACAATTTGTCAGCTTCTGTCATGTTGTGAGTTGTGAGAAATATGGTTTTCCCATCTTTTTTAAGCCGTGTAATCAGGTCTTGGGTAATTTGAGCGCGTGCTGGGTCTTGTCCGGTGGTTGGTTCATCAAGAAACAATAAGTCGGGGTCATGCAGGAGTGCGCGACACAGGTTGAGGCGCATTTTCATGCCCTTGGAAAATGTTTCCACCCGTTGGTCTGCTGCGTCCCAAAGATCGACGAGGGTCAGAACCTCAGATGGGGAACGGGTCGGCCCTGCATAAAGAGCTGCAAACATTTCTAAATTTTCTTTTGCCGTTAGCCTAAGGTATAAGGCAGGCAATTCAAAGCTGACACCAATTCGTTGATAGTAGGCACGCGATATTGTTTGGATGGGTTCATCAAAAACTTCAGCAACTCCAGAGAAGCCGCGCAGAAGTCCCATAAGAATTTTTTGGGTGGTCGATTTGCCCGATCCGGAGGGCCCAAGTAGACCGAAAACTTCCCCCTTTTGTATGTCGAAACTTAAATTCTTGAGGGTTGGGGAACTGGCACCGGGATAGGTGAAGCTTAAGTCCTTTACACTTATCATTGGGCGGCCTTGTGCTGAATTGATAATTTGTCGATGAACACCTGATGTAAAAGCTTTTTGGCGGCATTAAATTGGGGTTGAGGCATTATGCGCTGCATGATTAGGGCAACTGAAAGTGTCATTAAGCCTTCAATGGTATCTGGATGAATGTCCAAATTTGGGGTCCGTTGGTTGAGTATGCGGGCTACTTCCTTGACAAACTCCCGATCTGCTTCGGCATTTTTATTTAGCATTTCACTCGGAATTTTTCGGACAAGATATTCAACTTCCCCATGCTCTATCATGAGTTGCATCATTGGGTCGGTGTTGATTTTGTCGATGATGAGGTCGAAGAACCCGGATGCGAGTTGATCAGCCTGACCAGAAAATTCTTGAAGGTACCTGCGCATTTCTTGCTTGTGTTTATTGTCTCTGCGTTGGGCAATTTCCATGAACAATGCTTCTTTTGAGGGAAAGAATGCATAAAATGATCCCTTTGAAATGCCCACATCTCGACATAGGTCGTCAATGCGCACTGCGCGCACTCCAAATCGGGTAAAGCGCTTTAGCCCTACGTCAATCAACACATTGGTGATTTCTAATTTTTCTTTGCTGTCGAACGGTTTTGCCATGTTTTTTAGTATTGTCTGTTCATTGTTGGATGTTTGGACTGAAGGTATATACTCTATGACTCAAATGGTCAATGGGTCATTCCTTGAGAACGTTGTTAGCTTGTTCGCATGAATGTTATTTGTTTGAGTGCTATTTGTTTTTGGCTGGGGAGAATAAACCTTCAAAAGGTGATAGGATGAGCGTTGAATTTTTATAATTTTTGAAGGGCGCTGAAAATGGTGGAACCGTTTAAGAACTTTTTTAATCCGGATGTTATTTCGCAAATGGCAGGTCATTTGCACCACCAAATGCATGGCTTTTCAAGAGAAGAGTTTGTTGCCTTTTGTGTTAAGGACCTTGAAGATTTGGAACTAAAGCAACGTTCCAACAGGATTGTTGAAGGGCTTGAGAAATATTTACCTTGTGACTTTGAACAAGCCGCAAAAATTTTAGTGGATAGTTTAGACCCTAATACTGACTTGGCGATTGATTCTGGAGGGGAGAACTATCAGGCAAGTGGAATTCGGGGATGGGCAATTATGCCCATGGCTGACTATGTGGCTTTGCGTGGACAAAACCATCCGGAGACGGCCCTGGAAACATTAAGGCAGTTAACCATGCGATGGTCCGCGGAATTTGCGATCCGACCATTTTTAATGTCACATTTCGCTATAACCCTAAAAACTATGAATGTTTGGATTAAGGATCCGAACCCCCATGTTCGTCGTTTGGTGAGCGAGGGAACACGTCCGCGTTTGCCGTGGGGGATGCGGCTACATCAATTTATCGAAGACCCCGCACCAACTCTTAAGTTACTGGAAAAATTAAAAGATGATCCCAGTGAATATGTGCGCCGGTCGGTGGCAAATCATTTGAATGATATCGCAAAAGATCACCCGGATTTAGTTGTAAGGATTGCAGGTGAATGGATGGTTGATGCATCTAAGGACCGACAAAGATTGGTGCGACATGCGCTGCGATCGTTGATAAAGCAGGGCCACGGGGGGGCTTTGGAGGCTCTGGGGTATGGGCCGGCGAATGTGGAATTGGTGACATTTGAACTTGGAAGCGATCAAGTTGAATTAGGAGAGGTTTTAGAACTTAATTTGAAAATCAGGTCGATCAGTAAGCAAGACCAACCACTTATTGTCGACTTTGTTGTTCACCACTGCCTGGCGAATGGGAAAACAAGTCCAAAAGTGTTCAAGTGGCGCAACGTGGATTTGCGGGCGCAAGAACAGATTTCTTTTTCAAAATGCCATCCAATAAAGCCTATTACCACCCGCAAGTATTACGCCGGTGTGCACCGCATTGAAGTCATGATCAATGGTGTCTCATTGTGCGAGCGCAAATTTGATCTGGTAGTGTAGCCAGTGGGTTTGTTGGGACTATTGGTTGGATTGGTTTTTGGTGTGTATAGCGGTTTGGGAGCCGCCGATTTTACTGCGCCTGAGGGAGCTCGCTCTGACGGAGCTGTTAAGCTCAATATTCGCCTGGAGGGAAGTTTGCAAAACCCTGCGTTTTCCCCCGATGGTCGCCAAATAGTTTTCACTCGATTTCGTAACGGATACAATAAGGGACCAGCGGACTTGTTTGTTTTTAGTTTTGAAAATGGGCGAGTGAGAAGCTTGGTGGCGGATGGCAACACCAATGTCAGTTTACCCGGCGCTAGTTGGAATCGTACACGTAAGGAAATTGTGTTTTCGTCTGATCGAGGGAAACATGACGAATTGTTTGTAATTTCAGAAATTGGTCGGTCAGGGGATGAGCGGCAATTGACCCAACGCAGATTTATGCAATCTTATGGGCCTTCTTATTCTCCTTTTGGAAGATGGGTCGTTTTTGAAAGTCATGGAATTGATGAGCAAAGCGGCTCAATCGCTAAAGCATGGTATGATGGGGGGCGTGAATTTCAGATTCTTACTTCGCCAAATGATATTGTTAAACATCCCAATTGGTCGCCTTTGGGAGATAAAATTCTGTACCAAAAACTGGATGGGGGGATTTGGCGTGTCTGGATTATGGCAGTAGATGGGAGCGAACAAATGCCTGTGACCTCGGAGATTTGGAACAGCACTCAGCCTACATTCAGCGCTGATGGGCGTAATATCGTGTTTAGTAGCGTGCGCGAAAGTCACGATTTAGCAAATGTTTTTTCGGTTTCGATAAATAGCGGCAACGTTTCTGCGCTTACTCAATTCAGGGGATATGATGGTGCGCCATCGGTTTCTTCGGATGGAAAATGGGTGCTGTTTGAATCAAGTGAGTTATCGCCAGAATTGAGTGAAGGCACCAGCCTTTGGATTCGTGATTTAAGTGTTCGTCTTACGCAATAGTTTTACCCATTGATGTGACCACTCACCCAGTGGAAACAGCATTTCGTAGAGAGCCTGGCCTTGGTCGGTCAACGCATATCCTTCGTCCGTTCGTGTGACAATATGGGCGGCTCGAAGCTCTTTTAATCTGGTATTTAACACGGTGGGGGAAATGCTCTCACACTGGTTTTGCAGGGCGCGAAATGTGCAACTGGACTGGTGTAAATTCCATATTATTCCCATGGCCCAACGTCTGCCAAGCAGATCAAATAGAACCATGATCGGTTGACCTGTTTTAGATCCGCGAACCGCTGAACCTGGAAGGGGGATTGCGACGGGTTTTTCTTTTTGGATCATGGCTTGACTCTTTGCTACGTTATTAGTAGCAACACGCTACTGTATTTGTAGCATATCGATGGAACTTGTCATGTCAATTATGTCTGAAAATGTAAAGCTGGCCATGCTGTGGCTTGTTCTGGCGTTGATTTGGAGCACGTCTTACCTGGCTATCAAGGTGGGAGTGAGTGAGGTCGCTCCGCTTAATCTGGTTGCTATTAGAATGATGATTGGCAGTATTTTGCTTTTAGCTGTGATGGTTTTTAGTGGGGCTAAGCTGTCTTTTGATCGTGGTTCACTGATTGTATATTTGGTAAGTGGTGTAATGGGCTCTGCGCTGCCTTTTGCTTTGATTAGCATTGGGGAGCTGCAAGTTGAAAGTTCGCTATCTGCCTTGTTAATGGGCATTGCCCCTGTTGCCACGGTGCTGTTGGCGCCACTGGTTCATCCGGACGAAAAACTGACATTTGGCATGGTCATGGGTATTGTTGCGGGAGCATTGGGACTTGTGGTGTTGTTTTTTCCGGCAGTTCTAAATGGTGCGCAAGGGAGTTTGCTGGGGCAAACGGCTATCGTTGGCGCGGCGCTGTGTTATGCATTTACTACTTTGTTTGTACGCAAATATGCGTCCCTTCCTGCCTTGAGCATGGCGGCCGGGTCAATGATTGTGGGAAGTATTCTAGTTTTTGTCACCAGTTTCCTATCTGGCGAGTTAGCTAAGTTTACTTTTCCAAACTCTATTGCGATGTCGGCGGTAGTTTATCTGGGAATATTTCCTACTGCTATGGCGACATTGATTTATTTTTACCTTGTCCCAAAAATTGGGGCAGCGCGCATATCACAGGTGAACTTTGCGGTGCCTGTTTTTGGTGGCTTGTTTGGGGTGGTGTTATTGCGCGAGGACTTGACCCCAAATATGATTGTGGGGTTGGTCTTTATATTGGGTGCGGTGTATTTGGTTAGTAAAAAATGACACTATTGAAACTAAAGCGGTCGGGCGTGTTGCTTGAATATTGCCTGAATTCCAGCCATTACCTCTTCGCTTAAAGTTATGTCTGCGGACCCAATGTTAGTTTTGAGTTGGCTAAGGTTGGTTGCGCCGATAATGACCGAGGTCATGAAGGGCCGACTAAGGCAAAAGGCAATGGCCATTTGAGACACATCTAATTTGTATTCGTCGGCCAGCTGCATATATTTTTCCACGGCAGGGTCCGTTAACTCGTTGGCACGGTAAAGGCCGCCCGAAATCGCACCACGGGTGCCCGGTGGGGTTGCGCCATTCAAATATTTTCCCGTTATGACACCGGCTGCAAGCGGAGAAAATGCCAATAACCCCACATCCTCATGGTGCGTGACTTCTGCCAGATCATGATCATAGTAACGGCGTAAAAGATTATATTCGTTTTGGATTGAGGCGATACGAGGCAAGCTGTGTTTTTGTGCAATCTGCAAATATTGCATGGTGCCCCATGCCGTTTCGTTAGATAGTCCAATATGGCGGATTTTGCCTTCTTTCACCAAGTCATCCAAGGTTTGTAGAGTTTCCAGGAACTGGGATGCGGCAGAAGATTTGTCTTGTTCAAATGGCGTATATTCCCATGACTTTTCAAAATGATAGGAACCGCGATTGGGCCAGTGGAGCTGATAGAGGTCCACATAGTCAGTTTGCAAACGCCGCAGACTTCCTTCAAGGGCACGGCGAATAGACTTGCCATCTATCGGGGCGCCCTCTCTAATCCAAGGAATGCCGGCACCCACAACTTTACTGGCGAGAATCCACTTGTCCCGCTGACCGTTTTTATGGAACCATGATCCAATAATTTCTTCGGTGGCTCCGCAACTTTCTTTTGAAAGGGGCACTGCATAAAGCTCTGCGGTATCCATAAAATTGACGCCCATATCCATAGCTAGATCTATTTGAGCGTGTCCCTCATCTTGTGAATTTTGCCGACCCCATGTCATCGTGCCAAGACAAATTTCAGAAAGCTTTAAGTCGGTGCGGCCCAAATTATTGTATTTCATGCGGCTGTTCCCAAATATAAGAAGTGAAGGGATCAACCTAATAATCAACCCAGTGGATTGCAAGAACCAAGGATTTTATTTCCTGAAAGAAGGAATATTGAATTGAAGTGATTTAAGGACTTCACAAGATCAAATGATGGGCCTATATAGCAGACGCGTTTTGAGAAAAACGCCTACATTTTGACGCGGGGTGGAGCAGCCCGGTAGCTCGTCAGGCTCATAACCTGAAGGTCGTAGGTTCAAATCCTACCCCCG
>JAUTBZ010118201.1:0-16324 GCA_032361785.1 Lepetodrilus galriftensis
TTAATCGCGATACGTATCGTATCGTGAGCCTGGTATCATGATACGTATCGTATCGCGAGATAGGCGAATCGTGGCACACCTAATACAAAGCTATACAAAGTTATACCAAGGTGTACAAGGTATACACGGTGTACTCACGTCTGTAGAGTTGAAGTGTGCCAGCCATCCCCCATACTCCTGGACGCCATCACCGTCGCCGTCGTCGTGGTCGCTGTCGGCCTCCACCTCGCTCTCCGTCTTGTACTCATCCTCCTCCATCCTGAAACACACGCACAGTACATAAATACAGCTGTCCTTTATGAAACATGCACCATTGTAATACAACCATCCATCCTGAAACATACGTAAATAAATGGAATGCTATTTTTATGGAAATTTGGTTGAAACATATATTAATTTTGTTTTTAAATAGTATGGGTGTACAGTCGGTACGGATATTACACAAACTGATATAGACATACACAGTGTCTACAGATTAGTACAATCTCCCAAAATTCTCTTTTCCCTGAAATACTAATGGTTGGTAACTGTCTCAAGTGCATAGTCTCAAGTGCATAGTCTGTCTGTTGTCATGGCAATTCTTGCAAACCCCAAGAGTTCCTATAATGGGTAATACATTAGTATCTTACATGTGCATATGTCACACTCTAGCTCGTGTGGATCAATATTAATTTAACACATTCATTGCAAATAGGTACATCAGCTGATCAAGTAGACTCTACATGCTCCAGTCCAAGTGTTAACAATTACTTATTATCCCATTAAGAATGAGACATATCTATTGGAGATACTACAGACAAGTGGATAGGAGCCATCTATCATGTTGAAGCATTTGCCTCTGTACACCGACTAGCGAGATCAATAACAAAAACAGCCAAGGGGAGGTAACTGTTGACAACATACAGTTTTTCACTTCCATTCGTCACCGATGGCCAGATCTAAACATTGAATGGGTTTTTGAGTGGTAAATCAATCGTCATTACTGGGCAATCAGCAACACTAGATTTGACAGCTATCTTGATTATCTTGCATGTCAGGAGGAACAGTCTTGTTGCAAACACTCCCTTGATGAGGACTAGAGCGGTTAATAACGCACCATACAACGAAGAACCAAATATCCTGCATAAGCCAGTAGCACATAGTATTACCTCCATCATATAACAACACTGATACAGCTGAATGAGTCAAGGACGCCAGTTGCAATGTTTCATGTATTCTTTAGCGATATTCTCGTATCTACACTTGTCTTCCTCACCATCAATCCAGTTCATATCAGCATGAAGCAGTAATAACACATCAGAAGTAGTGTCCCTGCTGAGGGAACCCATAGTGCCTGATACAGCAGTGCTTAGCATTAGTCCACTGATGTGTCTTCGTTGCTCTTTATGTGCAAACTACTCTTCAGGCCAATAAACTAAAAATCATTGGCAAAATATGTATTTTCAGACAGGTAAAACTCTGGCATACACAGCAAGCATCATGAACATTACTAGAATTAACATACAAGATAATTCTACTTGGTCCATCCCACAACCTCCAAAACTCCACGCCTATCACTAATACCACTCACAATACCCATCCATAGTACAACTCACCACACCCATCCATAGTACCTCTCACCACACCCACCCATAGTACCACTTACCACACCCATCCGTAGTACCAATCACCACACCCATCCATAGTACCACTCACCACACACACCCGTAGTACCACACCCACCCGTAGTACCACTCACCACACCCACCCCTAGAGCTCATCCACCACTGCACAAACCAGCCACACGTCGTCATGTTACACCTTTGCCTTAGAGTTAGAGTGGTCTGCTTTTCTAGCAAACTCTATTCATCATCCTGACACAGCCTGCCAAGTTTGAAGTAAGCAAAGGAACTTTTTGTTGTTTCAATTGTTCTATACTTGGATCCGTGACCTGGACCTAAAGCGGCCATGTTACTGGAGTTAGACCGCAGGGAGATCTGACAGACCTCACCTGGTTCAACACTGACAGACCTTACCTGGTCTAGTCCTCAGTCAACACCAGATCTGCTGCGTACATCCACATGATGAGAAGACTAGGCGTGGTAGTTTCACATATTGCAGATGTATTTTACATATCTTGTAAAGGAAGAAATGTCAGTGCATATGAACATTTAAGCCTTGTAGGTCCCCTACCATTTGAGAATGTCAACATAAACCCAGGGTTTCTCCGAACGCGCAATCATGCGTCCCATACACAAAATTTGCAAGTTTGGACGCACTTTATTAATAAAAATTGTTGATAAGTATATCAACATGCGTCCCTGGGACTCTCAAAAATTGAAACCTAAGTGGAACCCTGTAAACCAGAGAAAACTCCACCATCTTTAGATCCCCAATGCCAAGATTCAAATTCAAAGACATTAAGAATAGCGTAAGAATCCCAACAGTTGACAAAATATACAAGAAATTCAAATCATCATTGTAAACATGGTGAAAATGAAACAATATTTTAGGATGCATGGCTGTTTAGACCATATAACAGGTTTATCTCACCGAAGGTTCGCATAAAACACCTTCAATATGTTTTTACTTCAATATGGAAGTGCGTCCATTAACTGAGGCTACCTGGAAGGTATCTCCCCACTGCAGGACCCTAAAGATAGCCAGAGGACCTGGGGGAGGAGGAGGAGGAGGAGGAGGAGGAGGAGGACACCACTCCTGCCCACTTATCAGCCTGCAGCCCAAGAGGCTCCAGGAGGCTGGTACAGGCCTATCAACACCTTCCCACTTGGCAGTAACTTATTGTCTGCACCATGTGATGCCATACACCTGTTGGCTAATACACACAGGTAATTTGCCAGGTTGTTCCCCCCATGTACCGGGCTGTTTCCTCCGATAAAAGTTAACACAATCTCGACATAGCTAGAGGTGAAGACTAGAGGTGAGAAGTATTGAAAGTATGTAAATATATACTTAAGAATATCAAACAATTCCCAAACTTGAAAATTTGGATAAAGTATCTTCAATGATGGAACAATGAACCAAACAAAATATTATGTAGATATCATGATCAATTTTAGTTGCATACCTATGTTATGTTGACCTGCTTGTAGTGGGAGCAAAACCTACAACAACTATGTGTTACACCAAGACCATGAACCATGCTTAGTACAGATGAACCGAGTGCGATAACCGTGCACTGCCACTGGTATAGACAGTGTGGCCAAACATTCCCTATGTATGTGACATCTAGACTTGTATGTGACATCTAGACTTGTGTAATACTGCACAGAAGCTCCTGAAGCACAGGTGTCAGTGAAGAAAGAACACCTGAAGTCTTCACTGAGAAATAGCCAGGTTAAAAACTGATACAAAATCAATACATGACATTGTCCTGTACTTTCCAATAAGTCCTAAATGTCAACTATTGAGGAAGTACGTAAACCAAGCACACACTATACTACCAAATAAAGACATAATATTAAAGAGGTTTGTACACTGAGCAGGTACATAAAGCAAAATCAGAGGAGATATCTTCAAGGCTTCACTACCTTCAATTGAGTACAACTTTGGCCGTAAATAGTTCCTCTAAGAGTACGCCATGCCATTAAGCATGTTAAAAGCATACCACAGTAAGAAGTCTGGCAGTAGTACAGCTCCCTGTCTGACGCCAGCTACAGCCCTCCATGCAATGCTCTGTAGATGATGTTTTCTAGCCAAACATATCGTTTGCCATGTGTAAAACCTGCTGTGTTTTCCCCATTGATTCCTCCTAGTAGAGACATCCCAAATCACAGGGGATGGCACCGTAAGGGAGATTAATGCTCATTGACCTGATAGTACTGCACCACAGGAAGTATTTGTAGAGAAAACACAAGCAGGGTGGGTATTGTTTGCGCAGAATGTCAACATTGTTAAGCATACTTCATATCAGACAAGAATGCCAGCTACTTTCATAACGGTTCATAATTTCCAGCTGTTATGTAGCATTAACCGGTGTTTCCACTTTGAATGCTTTTGTTCCTGAAATTGTCAAAGAGGATCAGCTTGCAGCTTGAAATATCATAACTCTTTGTTTTTATCCAAACATTAGAATGGTAATTAATGTTTAATGAGTGTATTCCTATATCCATTCTCTACATTCTCTAATACTGCCAATCTTGAATTTCATTAAGAGTATTAGCCGGTACTCGCGTGTTAAATTCAGCACTATGGATGTCACAGATTTCCTCCTGCCCTAAACTGTGATTAAGTGAAAGAATCTTGAAAATGGCTCTAAATGCCTAGTTTTAAAAACAAATTTAAATGTTTAAATGTATCTTAATAACATATTCTTGAACAAAAATGACTGCTTAGACTGATTGTCAGTTAGTTAGAATATTTGCGAAGCAGATGAAAGGAGTACATTATTACATCACTGTTCTGAATTAAATGTTATCTACCTGTAATAGCTGTGCCACCCGCCATGTAGTACAAACTTAAATTGGCCATACATGGTCAGTGCTCCAGTCTGGGCCGCGACATGGGCCGCAATGGGTCCAGTTCTGTATAGATCTACACACCAGTGCTCCAGCCTCCACCTCTCGTAACACTAATTACCCCGCCATTCCTGGGCCACTTAGATGTACAACACCCTCTCATCAACACTGCCGTTGACAAGTTCAAAAAGTGATGCAGGTCCAGCTAAGGGACAATCTCAAAAACCATTTAGTAAATATGTTCAAACTTAATGTACTTTTACATACAGTATTGCTTCACATATTTACATTATAGCTTTGAGATAACTATGGCAAAACCTGAATAAAACATAAAATATATTGTTAAATATGAAGACCAAATAAATTGCTAATGTTTGTTTTGAGAAAGTCCCTCCTGCCAATTACCACTGTTTGCTTGAGAACATTTAAAGGGGTATGTGGAAGGTGTGTAACAGATACAACAGAAGACACTACATGTGTAGGCAGACAGTTCCTGACTTGAAAAATGAGGAGGGAGGGGCTTTAATGAGTGTGTTACAAGCTCTAGAGTAAAATAGGATACCATTGAAATAAAATAGAATGAAAATAAAGTTCTACAGCCTACATGAATAAAATAAATAATAAATTAACCCAGTATTTTGTATCTGGAGTCGAAATTGCTTTCTTCGTTTTTCCATTAGTGTTATCCAAGTGTATGTTAAGTTACCAGATACTTAAAACAAATGTGTGTACTACTATATACTCTAAACAACTGTGTGCTACTGCCAAGTACTTTTAAGCAAAGTATGCTACTACTACATTCACTACGACCTATATCAATGCACACACTACCAAACAAATGATAAAACAGATGGTTTGAATAGATACTGATGCTACAGAACAATGCTTTAATCTACCACACTGCTTCATAAGTTCACTTGATCATGTTCACATACTAAGAAGGTTTAGTGTCACAGTACCACACTACTTGAAGCCACTTCACACGGCAACGGACCCATTAGTGTTCATTGTACAGGGAACCAATGTCCACGATTGACTCTTGTAATGATAAAGAGATATTCACTTCAGTAGCTACAATACTGCGGTAATCAATTTAAAACCAGGAAACTAGCTCAGCGGTTTAATAGATAACAACGGAATGTTTTGCTTACAAACGCATTGAGATGACGTCAAGTTTGACAAACGTTAAATATACTCAGATTACTAGGGATGTACAAATTGGATAAATTTAGTCTACTGCTCGGCAAAACTTGCCAAAAGGTTGAGCCAGCTGTTTCTTACAGTAGAACAAAAATAGATTGTTGCAGCAGAACACAGCTGTTTTCACTCACAGAGTGTAATGCATGTGCACAAATACACACAACACAAATATACTGGTTCTGTGCATTCTCTGCTGGTTCTTCAGAATGTGGAGATGTCAAGTTACATCGTCAAAAGTTAATCATGCCTGTCATGGTATCCTACACTGTTGTATACCCTTGTCTGCGTCCTCCAACCTGTATTCTTCACGTCCATGTCTGTGCCTAGTGTTAATAGTCCTCAATGCCCGATGCAGAGCATCCAGATATAATGGTAATGCATGGAAATCAATAATAAAGACCCTCATAATCCACCACTACAAACCCTGGGTCATCGCATACCATTTCATCACCAACTATTGAGTTAACATTTCACTGAAAGTATTGAAATTTGATTTCTTTGATGCTCGGAACCAGGATCAGTGTTTTAATCCGTGATCTGTGTGGTGATACAACTTTTGATCAAATCAATGGCAATATCACATCCATATAATACTATCATTACAGGACCTGGTGAAAATATATGCCACAATCAAGTTACACCTTAAGAATTAGATATGGAATAGGATATAAATAATTATGGATCATAAATCTGTGTACGAGTACTGAAAATATAATCAGTAACAATGGTACAAAATATGGGCACACAATTGTACCATTTATATCTGAAGTTCACAGCACTGATTGTACTAGGGCATGTGATGTGATTGTGATCGATGGTTGATACGCAAGTTGACCTGGTCGATATGGATGCACAAGTTGATTCATAGCTTGTACTGGTTGGTTGCATGTGTTGGTTACACTGGTTAGTTAAATGGGTTGGTCACACTGGTTTAATGCCCAATTGACAAATGGGACAGATGAGATCCACTGCTGGTTAAATCAGTTCAGAAGCCTTCATAAGACATCTGATATTTAAAACTCTCAAGATGCACTGCAATGCACCATTTTCTACATGATTGACCTTTACATCTGTAAATCTAATTACACCCTTGTCACGTTCAGTCTGTCAGCGTTCTAACGGTATCAGTGCCTGGCATCTCGGGTCCAGCTACTGACCACTGACCATCAGACGGTCGGTCATCTCTCCCGTCCTGAACTCACTTCACTGCCTCCTACTATACCAGCCAAGAAGCAAAACATTATCCATCAAATATTGATAGTCTGTAGGAAAGCAGCACCACTAATGAGATTTCCATCCGCATGGTGTATCAGTGTAAAGATCGGCTGCTGTTGAACCATACCTTCTACTTCTTTATTTACAACACGTTCAGTGAGAATCATAACATATTTTACATACATTGCAAAAAGAAAAAGAAAATATCTTAACGCGTGATAGTGTATCTGTGTTACACAGGATCCATCAAAACTGCATTCATTCATTCCAGCTGCAATTAAATCCCATTTAAAAAATTCTAAATCATCACGTTCAAAGCAGAACTTTGTAGCATGACTTGATAACAGCAAGCCGATAACAGTGTGTCGTATTTCCTGACCTCACTCGTATCACACAGCCTGGCGTCATTGGACATCGGTAAGTCAGATCTACACAGAGCACAGATTCACCTCACACATCAACAGTCAGATGAGCTACAGCATGAACACTGGAACACTTTGCCTCAAATCATGAACTGTTCTCTTGTATATGTCATACACATTTGTACCACAACCGTAATTCTGAACACATTACTTCCCCTGAAACCTGACCCATATCTTGCACTCAGTGAAGCAATTCATCTGGTGATACCACGATGAAGCGATATTGTCAAGTGTCCATGTAAGTTAGCCTGGAAGAACATTACTTCTTAATTGAAATGAAATATTTACATATTTTAAATGCTTTTAAAGAAATATGTGAAATAAAATATAGAAACATGCAGCTAAAGTTGAAGTTGAAGTCTGGTTAGGATGCTGTTGATATTTATGGTGAGATCATATCTCTGACAGACCACCTTTGCATAGAAGTTAGAACACAATAACACAATCTTGTTGTGCTACAGAACACAATCCCAGTTGGTCATACTGTTCAATACAAAGGTGTTCTTCCAGTAGAGGTGTTCCAGCAATGCTTTACGTAGCTTGACACTGTGTAGAGTTGGCCAATTCTTCCTCTACCATCCACTGTACAGTGCCACTCGGAGATGGTGAAATCAAGAGCAGTCAGAAGTGGTGCTCCCCGGCCTAGACATCCTAATCACACTAATCCAATTGTAACAGTTGACCCCACTTGCCAGAGTCTGCAATAAGACGGTATCAGCAGCAGTTGCTGTGCCAGTCGCCTTCTGTCAGGATCTCAAGCCAAGCAATCAAGTAGCTGCTATAAGTAGCCACTAAGTAACATTCTTAACTAGTTATTGAGTGTTTACTGCTGACGGCATCTTTGGTTGCTCATCAAATTAGACCATTAGACCATGGTCTTGGTAGCCTATACAGCATCAACAGGCCATGGTCTTGGTAGCCTATATAGGGTGCAAGTAAATATACTCTTCGAGGCGTGAATAATAGGATCGAGGTAGAAATATATTGGAGCATCTTCAAACTAGGCCTGTATCCTGTTGATAAGCACAGACAGCTATTTTTATCATGATGTGAGATTAGGTAAACTGGTAAAACAGTCGTATAACATTAAATGTTACGTCTCCGTGATAACATTAGCCTGTCTACACCTGCTGTACTTAATTTGCATACACCCTGATGCATACCCAACACAACCAATCTGGGCCTGCTTCACCTAATACTTTGAAATTAGTATACAATATCATAGTATTGCTCCACAGGTCTGCCTTAAAATTTATTCATTTCTTATTGGAAAGTCAGATTATTTATGATTGTGCTGCATTGTGTTACACTGTGTAGAGCGGCATTGCACTATTGTTCATACTGGTCAATACCAAGTGCTGCCTGTGCTGCCTGTGCTGTCTGTGATGTCTGCGCTGCCTGTGCTGTCTGTGATGTCTGCGCTGCCTGTGCTGTCTGTGATGTCTGCGCTGCACTTCCTAGTCATTGATCACACTGATTGACCCCGATTGATTTCTCCCAGGCGATATCACCGGTACCATCCTGTCTGTGTGGTCAGACTCCAGGAGGTCAGACAGGCAGGGATATTACAACCTTTATCATTGTCTGAGAGGTGGATATCTCTTGTACATCCCGGGATATTACAACCTTTATCATTGTCTGAGAGGTGGATATCTCTTGTACATCCCATGCGTGACATACAGATTGATAGTTTACCTCTGTCTAATATTCTGGGTAAAGATTAACTGGTAAATGGATAAGAAAGGGATTACTGCATTCACACGTTATTCTTCTGAATGTATTATTATAAAAAATGCAATAAATAATATCCAAACATTGCCTAAACTCAAAGGAGTAAACAAACATATTGGGGTATTTTCTATTCATGTAAAATGTATAGAATTAATATATATGAAATACTTCATGGAAATAAAGATATTCCACTTTCAAATCAGTTGCAATCATGAAAATTTGCTGGAATTAATTAATGACCATTTACAAGTTTTAAAATAATCAATTTGAAATTAAATCACTAACATTATTAAAACATACTTATGTAACTAGTTACAGCCTAACTGAGCCTGGTAATATTGGCGATGAATAGAGCAACAATTATACCTCAGATATCACGACTTCCTCTATTATCAAGGTTAACAAGATAAGGTGAGAAGAAATAACTAAGATTTATCAACAGGAAATACATTCTCATGCTAAATACATGGTGGACAAAAATAGCACATTATTAGATTGTCTAGTTTACCATTCATATACAATGCACCACAAGTATCCAGGTTAGCATTGTATGATGTCTTCCATGTCTTCACAAATACTAAAACTAAAAGGCTTCAATTTTCAAATGGATTATGATTTGTGCAAATTGTATTTTTGTGTAAGCTTCATGAACACTTAAAATCAATATATTTAGCTTCCATTTTGTCAAGATAGAATGTTTCCATTGAAAGATATGTCTAAGAATATTCTTACTTCTATTGCAGATAATTTACACAGGTGATTTTTTTTCAAAAGATTTTGGTTCCGCCCAGTTTCAAATTCAGAGGAAAGATTATCATTTACAATCTTTAGTTGTTTTCTTGTTTGAACTAAGGATACTCCCATATAGACTGGCACAGAGAATTGAGAACCCTGGCTGAGAGGAACATGACACACATCCTGTTACAGCAGACAGGACACCGACAGGACACCGTAGGAGAACACAGATGGAAACACTTCCAAGGAACATGTCACCGCCAGCAACGTGGCCGACCCTGTCTGTGGGGCCATCTTTCTCTCCACCCACTTTCTTACCACATTTCAGTTTATTTCCAAGGAAATAGGTTAAAATCATAAGCAGTGTTAGGATTTAACACAAAGTCAACTTCATCCATATCTTGAAATGCCTCAATGATACTAATATACAGATTTTAGCAGTGTTGGGATTTAACACAAAGTCAACTTCATTCATATCTTGAAATGCCTCAATGATAATAATATACAGATTTTGGATATTACGCTGAACTGTACATAATATAAATAAGATTGATGCTATGGCCTGCTCTTAGAAGAGGAGATTACCAAGGATGTAGCAGATTTGTATGCTGCCACTATAAAAACTGCCAAACCTAATCATGCTTTGTGATGCCTACAATGAAGCTATCCTCAAACGCTATTGGAATTCATGCTATGACTGCCATAAACTATGCAAATAAAGAGATGCTGTTCTGTTCGCTGTAACCTTGAGGATCAGATGACATCGCAACACTGGAATACAAATGTAAGAACACAGATGCAAGCATGGCAGTTCAACGACTCCGAGTAGACACAGCAAGACACAGGACAGGAAAAGTTATCTAACGTGAAGAATCTGAGACTCGCGGCTCCATGTTCTGGTTGTGAATACTATGTCACAATGACCTCACACATAAATGAACTGCAGCTCTGTGTTAAATCATAACCATATAGTATTATATTTATGCATTTTATACTCGAAGAATATATTATTTTCCAGAAATGTCATTTCATAAAATCTTTCTACACTGTCATAAGCAGATAACAATTTTCTATTTTGAATTGCGAAAATTATTTTGATGCATGCCAGTCCCACTATCAGATTATTTTATTTATAATTGATATGCGTTTCTCAGTGCATTGCGTATTAATAACTCATCTTATCTTAAGTTATCATGGAGCGCCTTGCTAATAACAACACCGGGGCAGTCATAATGCCTGAGTTGAGTCTGTGGAGCAGACTATCCAGCATAGGATTCCTCCTTCACATGCCTCAGTCTGTGGATTCATTGCCTTCCATGTTGTTCTTTCAGGTCAGGAGAGTCCATTACACACGACCTTGTGAGGTCAAGGTCACTACTGCAATCAAACATAAGGTTTGAGCAACTGGTAGCTCTTGGAGGGAACTGCTCAAAACAATATTTGTGATAATTCAATCTCGGCCGTTTCCGCTGTATGGCAACAGAGAATGCTGGCAAATCAACTCTGCAAGTCTTGTATCCAGAGCAAGTCCGCCACTCAGCCGGAGTCGGAGCAAGTATTATCTACGGGAAGTGATTTATTGCTCAAACTTTGGCCTTCCACAGCTGTTCCAAGCTGTACCATCAATATTACCACATGATTACAAAAACTAAAACAATACTCCGTAAAACTGAACTACATTTTCATTTGATCAGGCTTTCTTTTAATGTTTGAAGGTTGCATCATAAATGCCTTTGATATAATGAATCTTTGTTTTTTTTATCGGTAAAGTCAGAATAAACCTGCATCAATTTGTCGCACACGATCAATCATGTCAATGTTTATCTTTGCGTTATGTACAGCTTATCGATCCATGGTCATGATGAATAGTTTTCTGGGAAACACTATTAGCCACCGGTGCTAGAATACTAACAAACAATCAAGAACAGATTTGATTCCAATGATCAATTGGATACACTTGAGGCTCCATTACAACACTTGAAATGGAGAGCTTGATATACGCTTGGATGAGTATGGCATTAAATTAGCTCTGCAGTTTACACTTGGTACTAAACCGATATCCATGCAGTCCTTAGTCTGAGAATGAAATCGGACATATGTAGAAAAATCCCTTTTACACCATCCATAAAATACCCTCTAGATGATAAATTGACGAGCCATAGATGGAATAAATTTCCCATTTTGATTAAAATGTATGTTACTTCCTACTATGCTAAAAAGATATTCTAGATGCTAAATCTAATTTACACAATGTTTTCAGGGAAAGACATGTAACATCTACGATACATTAATGAAATGATAGAATGTTGACCTTTTGAAACACAAGTATAATGAAAAATAGTGACAATATACACTAGATTGAAGGCTATAAAAGAGTATTCATGGGTTATACAACCCAGTGGAAGGAGCTGATAAGGTACTCAGATTGTTCGATGCATATCTGAACATTTTGCAAAAGAAAATGTTATCCACAAAGTATTTTATTAAACAAGCCATTACATGAACAAAATGATTTGCTGAGGGTAATGTAGATTATTGGAAAAAAATTTTTATTACAAAGAAACTAGTTCCTGATAAAAACTTTGTTCGTTTTACTGCTTAAAGTACAAGTTTTGGAGGTGATGGTATTACGACGTGGGAATGGCGATGTAATTACTGCACTCTCTCCTGCTTCTACCACTTACACAATATCTCAGGCAAAGTGACGGCAAACTCCACTGCAAACATAGCTCTTTTAACTGGTGGCAGCGTAACCTTTAGATGAACAGCTTCACTAAGAAATGCAGAGATGCGGGTAGCTAAGTTCATCACAAGTTGGTGTTGAGAATATTCTGTCTGTGTTGAGAGTGTTCTGTCACTGTTGAAAATGTTCTGTCTGTGTTGAGAGTGTTCTGTCTGTGTTGAAAGTGTTCTGTCAGAGTTGTGAATGTTCTGTCAGTGTCGTGAATGTTCTGTCAGTGTTGAGAGTGTTCTGTCAGTTGTTGTGAATGTTCTGTCACCATTGTGAATGTTCTGTCAGTGTTGTGAATGTTCCATCAGTGTTGTCTGCATGAGGTGACCAGTTCCATTTCCCGGCTCATTATACTGTTACAATACTAACGCCAATAAATCGCCCAGCATTCCTCACACCACGTGCACGTTCAGACGTGTTTCCTCCGTGCTTCCTTCAGGCGATCATGTCCGACTGTGTCACTGGAAGCTCTCTCTCTGCAACTTATTGATTTCTAGTGCTGTAACAGTCTATAAACACCGGGACGTGCGATGAGTCAGACTGGCGTATACATGCTCACAATGCACATCCAGATGGACGTGTTGCTTCCAGCGTGCAACCAGCCGCTGCTACGAACGTGCAGCTAGCCGCTAGAACGAACATGCAACCAGCCGCTAGAACGCACATGCAGCTAGCTGCTGCTTCATGCAGCCATACACGCGGTCGGCATCCCTGTGCAGAAAACCTGTTGCTGGTAATAGTGCATCAGTAACAATTGCAGTTGGAAATTGCTATTAGCTTGATTGTGTGCTCTTACAAAAGAAATCATCCAGGGAATTATAATAAACTTAAACTACTTTTTTTTAAATCAAATATTAACAATACTATCCAGGCAATAACAGCAATATTGAACTCCTACCCACGAAGCAAGACATCATTGATTTTGTATTACTTTGAAGAGACAGTAAGTCCTGCTTTTCTCTGCACAAAGCAGATAGGCAGTGATCAGAGGCAGTGAGAAGAGAGGCAGTGAGCAGACATGCACACGGGCTTAAATTAATGATGATCAGACTACAAAGTGAGCCGACAGAGAAGTGAGCTGGTTCTACAGGTGAAATCTGATAGAGGACCTCACTGATTGGCCCTCCTCCTCGTTAGCCACACAGGTGTTAATTAGTCTCCATTTCCAGCTGGCCACAATGCAGTGTGATGCGGTACGAGGGCAGAGTCAATGCAACGTGAATGATAAGTCATACCATCACTTTACTGCAGGCAATTGAAACCTGATCCTGGTGTGTAGCTCTTACTAAAACTGTGGAATTTATTATTAATTTTCTTTAATATTTTATAGCCTTTAGTGATTTTTGATGATGCATAGCCAACCAAGTCTAGCTGGTTTTAATATGAGGAAGCAATTATTTTTGCATTTGTAGCCGGATGCGATATGAGATGCTCCTACTGGTCTTGGCCAGAGGGGTTACCCCTTTGGCTCAGTCGGTAGAGCGTTGGACTCACAATCCAGCAACTCGGGTTCGAATCCCAGGGTGATCGGAATGATCCTCTGTTTCACATTCAAATTGTATTATCACAGCAACATTAGCTAGTCCAAGATGCATTTTCGATTCCAGACTAAATGTTAATCTACTACTAATAATACCTTAGCTAAGAAATTTGGAAGATTTTGTGAGTGAAGTGTTTAATACCATGAGGTATTATTTCAACCATGCATGGGAATGAGAAGTAATTGTGGAACAGATTTACCCACTGAAATCCATCCCCATGGTAGTGAATAGTTAATAAGCTGATCTGTGAGGAAACCACTTAACACTTGGTGAGGCTCACTTGTGTTCATTCTTCTGTACCTGTGTGTCAGTGTCAGTTCCAGAGATATGCTTCTTCACGAAGATACACTATACTCGTGCCAGCTTACCAAATAACTCTTGGAATGTTCACTTTAATGACATACCGTATTCCCAGAGAAAGAATAGTTTCCTTGGAAAAACTTTCAAGGTTAATTGTACATTCATGTATATGCAACTATAGAAAGGTTCAAGTAGCTTAGTGTTGTATGCCATAGACATGGTGTAGCCTTGGTTGCTCTACAACATTGCAATCATCATCTACAAGAATGGTGCAGTTTAATTGGTAATCCTTGAGCAGACATGGTAACATTTCCCAAAATATATAATTTCTCATTCACCATATAAAATGTAGTTGTACAATACTATTGGCTAATTTTGTTATATAAATTTATAATACTATTGGCTAATTTTGTTATATAAATTTATAATACTATTGGCTAATTTTGTTATGAACTTCAAACATTGTCAAGGAGAAGTACATAAATAACTGAAATATCGGACAATCAGAAATATAACAGTCTATAAGAAATCAAAATGTTTGAACACCATCAGCATGATCAATAATAAAGACATTCTGTAGCAGACTGTAGCACACTGACCAGCAAACTATGACCAGCTGGACATTCAACAGGTGACCGTCTAACATGCAGACTGTACACGGTCACCCGACTTCTCTTCTCTCACTGGAAAGCTAGAAAGCACAGTACAAGTAATGCCGAGTCACTGGGCTGATGGTCCAACACAGACAAACAGAGCTCACCGGCCAACAAGCCCAGAAACAACAGTCAACTTAGAAGTGACACACTAACACTAGGAAATCCTCGTGGACGTGACAGCGAGTGTAAAACTATATCACCACACAATTTCTGGATTAAGACTGTCATGTTTCGTAGCATCACCTTAGACATGAGGCGCCATGCAAGGGCAAATTCACGGAATACTGTAATGATAATCTTTCAACATATTAGTATTTACTTTTAAAATAAGTTGAATATTTTTTCACTCAATAATATGTCCTTAAATATTCATTTGATTGGACATTCTATTGTCATAGGCAAATATTTACAATATTATTAAGAAAAATATAAATATATTTTGGTTGCCAACCCAAACCTCTAACTGTACCAAACCTGCTAAAGCTGACCAGGGATCTGAGATCATACCTTTCAATACAGTACGAATATGAACCATCCCATCAACACCAATGCTAATTTTGAAAGATAAAATGTGATGTATTCCCCCTGGATCCACAGACGTGTAGACCGGGTCCTAAAAGCATGAAAATAACATTAAACATCCATTATTCATATCAGCATGCACTGTGATCTTACAGCAACAGAATCAGCTCTGTCAGAAATATGAATGGTAAGGAGAGCCATGAAGCAGCCATGAAGCAGTGGTGAAGCAGTGGTATCAAGATGGCTGCAAATCAATTGTTCTCCTAGCCAGGGGTAATGGCACCATGATGATGACATAAAAGGCTGGCAGTGGTTCCGACTGCCAGGCATTCACTGGGGCATTCTGATCACCTGCCGGCGCTGAGAGAACAATGGCAAGTCGGCTGTGCTATTGAGAGCGGGATCATCTCTCTGGAAGATAAGTGATGTGAATGTTCTCAACATAGGATACTATTGAAAACAAAATACTACCACATTACTACAGCTCTTTGAAATTGCAGAATTGATACACTATACTTGGACAAATTAGAGGTATATTGCACTTGAACTGATGAGCATTATTCATTGCTCCATAATTCTGAGATTGCTATGAAAGCATCTGATAGATATTGTTTTCAATTCAATGAAATGTTTCTATCCAAGGCGGTTGGTAATTCAGTAAATATATAACATTGTCATCATGTTATCTCTATCTTCTGTTCTCTCAAGTCCTTTCTCGCCCCATCTCTTTTTCTTATCCCTCACCCCTCCTGATTCTCTCACACACGCACACCCACCACACACACACACCACCCACACCCACACCCACACCCAC
>JAUTBZ010118312.1:0-16321 GCA_032361785.1 Lepetodrilus galriftensis
TGTGTGTGTGTGTCTGTATGTGTATGTCTGTGTGTGTGTGTGTGTCTGTGTGTGTCTGTGTGTGTGTCTCTGTGTGTGTGTATGTATGTGTGTGTGTCTGTGTGTGTGTGTGTGTGTGTGTGTGTGTGTGTCTGTGTGTGTGTGTGTCTGTGTGTGTGTGTGTGTGTCCATATATTATTTACTTAAACCATTGAATGGACCAATTGGAATATTGATGATTAAACATACCAGGCACAGAATAAGTAGCCTATTACATTAAACAATATTATACCTTGAAGGTGCAGGCAAAATCAATAGAAACGTATATTTAGAACATCCAAATATCCAACAAAGGATATAAAAACAAAATTATTTCAAACTATTTGTCCAAAGATATGTCTGTTTACCTAGCAAGGAATGGGTACTCGAAAGCATGACATGGACATGTATGCATGATAACCTTCTAGAGCTTTGAATGGCAGCCTCGGTTGTATACTTGTATAATGACAGATCATGGAAACAGTTCCAGAGAACAATATATCCCATGGTTTTTGACGGACGTAAAGTGTAGTCATAATGGCAGGTATTTCTAGGATGACTAATTCACTGACCGGGGTAATAATCTAATGCTTTGAGCACGTTTTAAATAGAGCATGAATTCTACGCTAATATAAATGTATACAATGTAACATTATTATTAGTAGTACTATTATTATTATCATAAAATATAATTTTAATCACTCATATCATGTCTGTTAAAGGTTCGTCAACAACGTTGAAGAAACCCATTAATGAATGTTTGATGCTATTGAAATAGGATTTAGGTTAGAATTAGAAAATACATGTCTTTAAAGAGGAAAACATATTATGATATGCATCTACAAAAGATATATGCATTGTCATACTATAATAGCCGATATCAATAGCAGTTATAATCTCAATCGACATCTTCCATTTCGTATCGTAAGTGTAAAGTGATGGAGCTTCAATTTCCTCTTCTTTGAATTTTACACTTGTAATTCATTTCAATTTCCTCAATAATACTGAAGTGCGATATACCAGACTGTTCATCAGCCTGCCTCGACGAGCATCTGGAACCACGGCACGTAATAACAACCCCGTTTCTCTAGCGTTTGTTCACGTGAATATACTCAACTCGAGGGGTCAGGGACATGACCTTTGGAACATAGCACCTGTAAGGAGCTAACAGCCTCGCTCTGGGACGGTGAAGCGCTGTTCTAACACGTGCCTCAAATTAGGATTCGTTAGGTCTGTTTGGGTGCACGCGGTGCTATAGAGCGCGTATCGGTGCGATATGTATGGACATTATTACATTGATATTATAGATTACCAATTATATAAGCGTATTCGTGGTTGTATGGTTAACATGGTCAACCTTCTGACTATCAAATGCAAACCGTACAACATCGGACCCCAACATTACGAAACTTGTTGAGTCTGATTGCATGCTCAAGCTCCAAATGTATATGGTGTACGAATAAAACTTTGAGTTGAGCATGAAATCGTACTCAGAAACGTTTCGTAATCTCGGGGTCAGATTACTTTCAGATGATGGTATTAATAACATTCGACACGATCATGTACTAAGGTCATGGGAGTTCATAGTCATTTTCTTACAAAGACTCTGAATATAGCTCAAACGTCCTTGAAGTAATTAAATGCCGAACTTTACAAGACATGGAGGTCAAGGTCATGTCCTGTCATATGTAGGTCAACATACACGTCACGTTCAGCGTCCTTGCGTACGGTGTCGACCAGTTCAATCTGGACTGGACTGGTTCAGTTGAGGTTGTCCACCTTAAACCTATCTGACAGATGATCGTTAGTCTCTGACGATGTTCCTTCTATTGGAGAGTATACAAAGGATGACATCAATTACGGGTGAGGACGTGCCGAGTGACCCTAGCTACAGGCCGATATTGGTTTAACATACGCCTCCAGTTAAAGTATTGCAACACGAATACAAGAAATGACAAACATAGAAATCATTTGTCTACAAGTTCGTGTGAAATGTGTAGGTTGAAAATGTAACTTGTGAAATGAAATCGAAAACCATCTTTATAAGAAATGTACACTGTGATATTCGTCTTGATGTGTACCATCGTGTGTATCAAACCTGATAGTACACCGCTGTGATATTCCATTATAATAAATTAGATATCTGTTTATTTTTCTTTAATATGTTACGTACGTGGTCCGTCGATCATAATTTGTATAGTTCAAAACAAATTGTATGTTTATAATACTATGTTTTTAAAACGATACACGATACCTAACATATTTCACAACTATGATAGACCCCCCACCGAATTCCTGTTACAAATAGAATCATTTTCAAACTTCTCACTATCATTTATAAATGACTAAATACTGACTCAACACCGTCGTATTTTTCAAGAACGTTCAGATCACAAAACGAGGATAACCCTGTGAAATAGAAATCCCGAGCAAAATTTGGTCACCGCAGTTTTCAATGTTTTGTCCCTTTGCTGTGTATCGTCCCATCTCAGTGAAATCTGCTCCCTCGCTTTATGGCCAGTCATTCCGACAAACTACTACTACTACTACTACTACTACTACTACTACTACTACTACTACTACTACTACTACTACTACTACTACTACTACTAATACTAATACTATTATTATTATTATTATTATTATTGTTGTTAAGCACTATAATTCACAACATGTACAACCTATGAATACCTTTATGACATGGTGTATTTTACCATCAGTAGAACAGTATTGCTTCAACCAATGTTTACGAATAGCATCTTAGTCACATCTACATCATCTTCCGCAACATGCTGGTCAACACACATGTATGATGCATTCATGTATTGAGACATTTGGTATATGTTTAAGAAATCTCAGCATTTGTGAAGTGGAAATATAAAAAAAATATATAATAATGTAAAGTTCACTGTTCTCGTAATAATGAATGTTGTCTCCGTGTCTAAATTAAGATCTTGGATTTCATTCGGAACTATAAGCACAACTTCGTGCCTTCCTCGGAAACAGCCGGTCAGACATGCCCGGTTGTCCAATCTGACTAATACCTCCCCGATCTCTGGATCTCGGTCTATTATCATGATGTCATGGAAAATGCATCTCAGACCTTTTGATGTTTACCGCCAACGTGCAGACAACAATGGATAAGCATCACTACACCTGGAACAGCAGACTAAGGACAGGCATCGGTTAGACAGTGTCAGGAGTCAAACCCAGGACAAATATTGCATGGACACGAAAAACCCTTTTCAAAGCAACTCTGGCTTAGAATATGCTAAATCTTCAATTTCAATTGAACCAACCCCCCAGAAGCACAGAGGTTCGAGAAGATCGTATTTGCATAAATAAATAAAGGATGTGTACATTTTACAATAAAGATTTCTGAATGTCATTTTCTTAAAACGTTTAAATTGCTTTTAGAAGTACTATTTACAATGCATCATGTGTAATATGTACTTTATAAATGTTTCCAGCTCTAACGAAGGAACAGTTAAGAACGTGTCGTTTATGTTGGGGGTTGTGGTGTGGAACTGGGGTGGGGGAGGAGGTAGGGATAGAACACACACAACAAGAAAGTGTATGCTATTTGATACATGCCAAACTATTCATTGCCCACAAGACCTGACGATTACTATTACGGTATTATTCCTGGTTTAAAGCAATCAACCAATTTTGAAGTATTCTTACGAACTGCATCTTCAATTTAATGTATGCTTGTGGGTACAATTGTATAATGTTTGTATTTTCTGTAAAATGGAGGGGGGAAAATAAATCGATACCTTCCCTTTGTGTGTGTGCTGTGATATTCATAGAGAACAGCAAGCTTACAGTATTTTATTATACGTACTGGTAGAAATAAGATAAATATAACTGGATAAACGCATAATTCCTAAAAGAAGAAAACAAATGTCAGTGTTGTTACGACATTTGTTCGCGTGTACCTAGCAAAGGTAAGGTATTAAGGAACATTTACAGAGCATCAAAACAGCATTGGACACACGAGCATTAGACTAAACATGTTGCAATAAAAAAAAACGTTTGTTTTTGTTCTTCCCGTCTTGCTCTTGGCACGGCCGCTGTAACATTGACCGAGTGGTTTATATTCCTCCGCGGTCACGTGGAACATCTTGCCGTCATGATCGCGACCCCGAGACGTCTTCCAACTGACTCCACCTGGTCCTAGTTGCCATCGGAAATATCACAGGAAGAAATATCCCTGTGTCTGTTTGATGGAGGACATCAATATGGCCGCCGCGGGTGCATTTCGGGACGTCTGGGTCGACGTAACTGGAAGGGAGGTAATGCGGCGGGGACCAGACGAACCCCGAGGAAAGAGACCACGTGATACTAACACATCTGGTTTGAGGGAGTTTGCCAGACGGACACACGCTGAACGCATCCCTAAAGTAAACATCACACTAGTCACATTTGATAATGTGTAATGTTGGCAGATTACTGGATTGTTTCTCCATCTTTTTCTGGTCTAGTAGGCGATGCTGCCCTTGTGGTTTGACCGGAGCAGCCACGAGTGCGCTGAATGCCAGTCGATGTTCTTCTGGAAAGAATTGACGAATAGAAACTTTAAGATAACATTGGTGTCAGTGACCGAAGGTCCATTTTCACATCTTGGCATTTCTGTTAGATCTACTGAATTTCTCAGTGAATTACGCATTGTAAGCCATCGTAAAAAAATACGTGTGGTTAATTCAAAACCATACTTTCGGTAAAACGTATATCCATTGGTTGAAGTTCTATATGAAGAGTGGTCGACTAATAATTGAAGAATTAGATAATGGGCTTCTAAGCTTCTAATTGAAAACATACTACAATGTTACACATGTACATGGATCTAGAAAATAATACGTTGAGAACTTAATATCGAAAAGAATATAGGCCTATCAGTCTAAACTTGTCGCAAAAAACGCCAACAAGAACGTATTTTCGTATTCTTCGCGTTTTGCTGTTGGCGTGACTATTTTAAAATCAACATTGACCGATCGTGGTTTATTTAATTACTTTATGTTTCAACCACATACACCATACTAGTATGTATGTTATGTCTGAGTATGCAGCACTGTACTATATACATTTCTTTTCAGGAAGTTAATCAATAAAATAAAAAATAAAAAATAATATAAGATAATGCTTTATTGCCCATCAGGGAATTCTTCTCGCATCACAGAGGAAGCACTCACACATAAAAATAAGCTATTCATTGTTAGCATTTCATTGCATTATATATAGTTTACTCTTCACCAATAACATATTCATTTGTCATATTCTAGAAACACATTTCAATCCCTGTTTCTCGTACTGCAGGTACCACACACGGGCGGTCGTACAAACTGTGGTCAGAGGGGGAAGTGGCGTCACCAGCACTGAAGAAGTTCGTTGAGGAAAGAAGCACACTCTTGCTGGACAGACTGGCGCAAGGATACAACGACACGTACGACATATTCACAACTGCCCCAATACGCGGAGGGATGGGACGCACGTCTGCTAGAATATTTGCGGATGGAACACGTTCAAAGGTGAAACATGCTTCGTGGTCTTATTTTGCTTCTTGATATCTACGAATGTTGGTTAGTTTTATTTGGCACATCTTCGATTTCTTGACATTTAACACATGCAATGCACTATCAATAGAACTAAATATCAATTAGGCATTATTACTGTGTAATTTGGTGTTACAATATTGTGGATTTCAAAGTAAACTCACCATCCTAGACATATATTAAATAATGCATGTTTTAAAGTATGGGTTTAATTCGTGAAATCACGGGAAATCATGTCATAACACATGTAAATTATATTACTCAAGTTAAAGTAGGCGTCTTCTTAACATTTGAAGATTAATGAATACTACCTTTAATAATTCAATGTAACTCATTATCTAGTGAATGATAACCTTCAAGCGCCTTGAAAGGCAGTTTGGTTTGTATACTCCCCAGGGAGTTGAGAAAGAACCTTAGAGCACACTGATCCATTGACCGGGTAATAATGTAGCTTAAAGAACACGCTTTGGATATAAATGTGCATATTATTATTATTATTATTATTATTATTATTATTATCATCATCATTATTAATCATATTATATTTCTGTCCACAGGTGTCCTTTGTCGTGAAACTAATCCCAAGTCCAGATTGGTTTGTGGGCGTGGATGGCCTTGACCTCTGTAAGAACGGACGGTGGAGAAGGAAAGTCTACGCCCACCTACGTCCAATGGACGCCGGAACCGACCGAGGACTCACCTACACCTCGCCCAACTGGCCGTCCTACCCGCCTCAGAAGATCTTCCAAATCACCCCATCCTTCCCTGACCATCCCGCCAGCTCGTTCTTCTACCCGGACAGGACGAAGCTTCCCAGGATTGCCCACGCCATATTCGAGAGAGTCGTGGAGTATGAGCAGAGAGGGAAGGTAACGCACGTCGAGTACAACAGGAGACCCAACGTGGAGGTGAAGAAGCAAGAGCACGAGATCCTACAGAAGACCAGCGGCTCTGAGCTGGAGGAGGAAGAGTTGTCGCTGAACAAGAAGATCGACCAGGCAATCGTGGACAAGCTTGAGAACGACATCCAGACCAAGTTGAAGTCTGCACCAAGGAGAACCTTCTTCCTGCAGAAGATGCTGAAACACGGCGGGAAGCCTCTGATGGCGGATCAGAGCTCAGAAGAGTTTGATGACAGCGAAGACGAGATGGTCTATCGCGACAAGGACGATCAAGTGCAAGTCAAATCAGCTGATGCGTATTACAATAAGATGGTGATAGTAACTGGGCCGACCAAGACGTCACCATCAACAACAACGACGACAACAACCACATCGACTCCTATTGTTATCTACCAACGTGTAGAACCCATCGCACAGGACGACTATTTGGATTCGATACGACATTCTGAGGAAGAAAATGATGATGATGATAATGATGATGATGATGATGATGATGATGCCAGAGAAGACGACAGACCGGAAACCTACTGGCGATCCTCTGTAGACGTTCGAGCTGAGTCACAGGAGAAGATCAAGGAAGTAAACATTGTAGACTCTTCTGATGATGGGCTTCCCGATGATGATGTTGATGTACCTCTTGACACTCACAAGTACAAGCTACACTCCAGAGACGACGATGATTCTGAAGAAACCACCCATGGAGGTCATGCTACGTATTCCAAAAAAAGACCTTACGTCAGTCATCAAGAACGATATGGACATCACAACAAGGACCCAAGTTACTTCGTTCAACCCAACCATGACGTCGAGACAACTACCAAGTATATCATTGATGTTCCTCGAGAGGACGACGGTGAACAGATCACTAACCCACGTGTCGTAGAATACGGTGCCGCATACTCAAGGAATTCGGTGGACGATCAGGAAACACAGCCAGATCGTAAGGAAGATCGAAAACACATTCCTATCTACCCAGAACCTACCCATCATCACGGACAGGGGCATGACAATGTTGAGATTCGACAGCGGAATCAGGAAGGAACTTACAAGGCAGGGTCATATTATGCTAACCATCATCATGACAACAATGGTGGTGGTAATGATGATGACGACGACGACGACGATGATGATGAGGAGGATGAGGATGATGATGACGTCGTATATCGTGATAATGTTGACAGGGATATTGTTCAGACAAGGGACCTTGACATACGGAGCTATCATCGACCGAATCATGATCAACAAAGACATGAATCTGATTCTGATGGTAAGAAAAGTTGATATTGACTATCATCACACATGCTTCGAATGATTTAATGAAATCAATATGTAGAATTGATGTATTTTAGACATTTTGAGTTCCAGTAAGGAAGTGCTTAGTTTTCAAGACCGAATTGAAATATGAATATACTACAAGACATGTATTCTGGTTTAATTATATATGTTGTAAATTGGGGTTTAGCTATAGCGCCGCCTTCAAGGTTAGTTCACTTAAATCATGGCTTGTCGGTTTAGGGTAGGTGGAAAACCGCAACATCCGTAGAGTTGAATGTTGCAGTAAACCTGCGTGCTGCGGCTGGTACTGAGAGGCCAAGGATGATGACAGTAGACATGCAAACAAAGTGAATGTCAACTTTGTACTTAAGCAATGTCGATACGGGAACGCCTCAATTAAAACAATTGTTAAGTTTTCACTATGTTTTAATCTACCGACATTTCTTTCAGAACAACTAGACTGCCTCGTCAGCGGTTGGTCATCGTGGACTTCGTGCAGCAAGACATGCGGGTTCGGCTTGCGCACCAGAACACGTGACGTCCTCCAGCATAACCAAAATGGCGGCGAGGTATGCCCGCGTCTTACCGTGGAAGTGTTGTGCGGTAGCATGAGAACTTGTAAGTGGAATCACTTCAGCAGCATCTTCGGCGCGGCCAACAACCAGCGTTGGGGAAGGAGGAGGCGGAGACGACGAAGACATCACACTGGACGGAGCTACAGGAACAACATCTGAAGCAACGAGGCCGGGACAAAGACGTCGCGTCTACCTTTGTAATTTTAATGTGCATGAGCTCGCCGATGTTTGGCGTTTATGACAAGTCATGTGCATCTCGGCTCGTGATCTTAGGGAGATTATATGAGAAAGGAAACATCGATGTTCAATGTTCACACAGAACCGAATTTTCCTGACGATGCGGGTAAACTGGGGTCAAATCTTTCACCAATGTAGGCCCTAGTTTCGTCATCACGTCAATACCCATCAGCTAAACACAGGCTCTGTTTATATAGCATATGGCGAAGAATGTACAGTCATTAAACAAACAGTACGTATACAGAGAACATCAGATCTTCCGGTATTAGACAGATACTCCAACACATAATGGGTGCATCTATTTCTGCTCCTTGAATACCAAAATGCAGATTTTTCAAAACAATTTGCACACACTTATATTCCAATCTGATAATACACTTATCCTTTTTGGTAACTCTTATGTTCATGAATACGATGAGTATTTGACAAGCCGGCTAACCTTTCAAATGTGACGTTAAATATCAATCATGAAAATTACACTGTTGTATATATTGTGTTTGGCCGTTGATGCCAAGATGAGAACATATTTTATTTTTTCACAAGACGGTATTGAATCATTCAATTACGATAAATAGGGATAGATAAAATAATCACATCATTATAATCAACAACTGTATTCTAAATATTGTGCACGACATATACCAAGCGAATTGTGAATTGAACTACAACCACAACAAGAACATACCTCATTATACCTGAATACCGGTAACGTCAAAATAAGGTTTCATTGAAATACCTCATTATACCGGTAACGTCAACATAAGGTTTCATTGAAATTTATTCATTTTAATAAACAATTTGTAACATTTAACATACGCGTTTTTTGATTGAATTAAACATGTTTTGCACGTGTTTAACTGTAAATTAAGGTTACTGAAGCATTCGAGTAACATTTTAAAGTACAATAATTATTATTTCCAAGTATATTCATGAGCGTACCCGAGTTTCATACAATGCACTGTCAATGAATAAGGAATGTTATATCTTTAAGTTCTACCACGGCAGAACAGCCATTGTACATACTGCCTATAGTATAATAATTAATATTGTTAGATGTTGTATACATTTATTTGTACATAAGGATTGATAGTATAACTTTTGCACAATTTTGTACAATTTCTTCATTGAATAAAATATTTGTTTACTGATCATGAGTGGTGCCTTTGTTTCGATAATAAGTAGCGTATGCTGATGAAACTAAGATATATAGGCCTACTTCGGGCGGTTACTCTAGTTTAGCCCGGAAGTGTCATTGCGCACGTTCGTGACGTTACTCTAGCATTGGTTTCGCGACTTCGCGCGAACTCTAGCATTTGCTCTAGATCCTCGAGAAAGCGCTCGAAGTAGGGCATAGTTAGTTGTCCTGTTCCAGGCAGGGCACTTTCACCTCCCGTGTCCTGGGTATCCTTTCACGAAGCTCTCTTATTCACTAAGAGACTGTATAACGGTCGCTTTGCCGATAGCTACAACACTGCAGAGAGAGCGCTATGGTCTCTTAACGGATACGAGAGCTTTGTGAAAGATTACACTGGCATATTGTTGAGCATCCACGTTAGGAATCGGATCTGAAGGTGAAACTGAAGGTAGCAGAATGATGAGTGGTTAAATAAGTTAGCATTCATCACTGGGAAAGCGTTCCACAGATAAGAAGGATTACAGCGCTATACGAGTCGTAACTGCTGTACTTTATACTAATACTATAGTTGCTATAAGGAACTACAACTCTCGTAGCGCTACGATTGTTCTCTGGAACGGGGACAGATTATAGTAATAGCGGCCGCACACTAGCGATTTCCGTAGGGCTTCGATCGCACAGTGTGCGGTACTCCAAACATCAAAACTTGCTAGATATTGTGCGATCGGTCGGCAAGACTAAAAACCGCAGTCACCGGCCAGCGCACACTTGCGATTTCCCGTCGACCGACACAAATGGGTGACGAGTCGGCGACGGAAATCGCTAGTGTGCGGCCAGCATAAAAGACGATTAGAACGGATGGACGATCATTATAAAATAGCAGTTACATCTAGAACTAGCAATGGCATACTGAAGATTATTATTAACTAATTTTAACATCCGTTGACCTTGTGTTAGGCATCTAACCAGAGTAGATTATCATGAATTACTCTGCGTAATAAATTACAATAGACATGGTCATGGGCCGCTTGCAAGAGTCCTAAGCACTGGAAACACGTTGTAATCAAATTAACGCATTTTTAATAAGAGACCATGAAGACGTGTTTCTCCGTTTCCATATCATCCATGTCAACTTGAATGTCAACCTAAGCTCCCCCAGCACATCCTGTATCCTCTGACTCCGATGTGTCCCGTCTCTGTCTGCCGAGGATGATAACCTGACAGATAATTATGCATGTAATGACGTCAGCCAAGCGAACAGGAAATGGCATGTACGTCAACGTCGCATTGGCAGTTCTGTAATTATAAGATGTACGTCTTTAATACGCATGTTTGTATCATGTACCTGCATGTAATGCAATGAATAGCTGCACCTGTAGATAAGATGTATGGGGTTATATCGTCATTCAGTGTCACGGGTAATTATTAAGGCGTAATTATTACGCTCTGGCACCAGTGGAACTGCCAAGAGAAACGCAAGGGGATAGGGAAGTCTAAAAGAATGCATAAATATATAAAACCCATCGTGTGTGTGTGTGTGTCTCTCTCTCTCGCTCTCTCTCTCTCTATCTCTCTCTATCTGCTAGTTCCTCCCTTCTCTCTCAGAACATCATGTCTGGCTAATTAGTAAGACCACACTGGAACAATATGGTATGTAATGCCCTTATACGAATTTTAGATATCGGAATGAACACGTTAATTAATATGCAACAAATATTCTTAAATAAGTATGTGAGGATATTCATCAGGTCAGACAACATGTTCCCATAATCTCTACATCGAGCACGTGACCTGATTCCAAGCCGACCAGTCACCCGAACCACCCGTCTGAAAGGTGTCCAAGCCATAATATAATGTACAATACATCATCGTGTGGAATATTAATTGTAGAGCGCGGTGGTCTAGAGGTAGCGAGTCTACCTCATAGCCCGGCAGTCCCGGGTTCGAGTCTAGCTCAGTCCATTGCTCAATTAAATCCACACTAATCCATTACACACACCTATGCTCACATACAGATTATACACAATTGGAGGTGCACAGTGGGATACAGTAGAGAATAATAGTAGAGTGGCAATAAGAGTAGTGCGGAAATAAGAGGAATATAGTAAGAATAAGAGTACAGTGAGAATATGAGTAGAATAAGAGTAGTCACAATAAGAGCGAGAATATGAGTAGTAGTGTGAGAATAAGAGTAGAGCGGGAATAGGAGTATAGTGAGAATTTGAGTGGGCAATAAGAGTAGAGTGGGGAATAGGAGTAGATTGAGAATTATAGTGGGAATAGGAGTAGTAGTGATAATAAGAGTAGAGTGAGGATTAGAGTGGTATAGTAGAATAAAAGTACACTGGGAATAGTGGTAGAGTGAGAATACAGTGGTGAAAAGCTTAGAAGGAGAATTAGAGTGGGAATAGGATGGGAATAACAGTAGCATGCGAATAAGAGTAGAGTAGAGTAAGAATTACAGTGGGGATAGGAGTAGCGTGAGAATTAGAATGGGAGTAAAGTGACAATAACATTCGAGTGAGGAATAGAGTGGTAATATGAGTAGAATAAGAGTAGAGTGACAATAAGAGGAGAGTGAGAATTATAGTGGGAATAGGAGTAGTAGAGTGATAATAACAGTAGAGTGAGAATTAGAGTGGCAATATTAGATTAGAGTGTTGTAGTGGGAGTAGAATAAAGGTAGTAGAATTTCTGTATATTAAAGATTTTCCGAGAGTATCGGAACTAATACATACATCTTAGTACATTTATACATAGATTATAATGTTGACGTGAAAGCTTCATAGCAGTGTGTGGCATGACCAATCCAATTTTGCTTCCGACGGGCCTGCTAGTCCATTGCCTTTCAGAATCTCTGTATATTATCGTACACATCAGTGTGCACGCTGCTCAAGTATGTTAGCACTCGACGCTTTCAACACAGACCTCTTTCACCTGGACTAGGTGGCACCGTTATTGTTGGATTCGAACCCAACCATCTGCTCTGCAATTACGTCTCGCCACTAACCTTCAGACTGCGGTGTAGGACTTCGTGTCGGGACATCCATGATTATTGACAGAGTATGCCGCTACATCACGAGACTAACCTTTGTATCTGTTGAATATCTATCACAACGTACTCGTTGTTTGTTTTCTGTCCTAATAACAACGCAGGACATTGGTTTAGGCACACATAAATCCTATGCACATGTCGATGGAAGGTGAACATCGCTATTTATATTAGTTCAGTCACCTCGATCCCCCAAATTAATTCAGTATACAAAGTTCCAATTGTGGAACGAATGTCATATATACAAGTATGATGTTTTATCAAGTTAAATAATCAGTCTTTTCATTGGCGTATATGTAAAATATAAATAGTATTAAATACCGTATATATATATATTTGAGGTAAAATGTACATCTTTATTATTATTTATATGTGGTTATTGATATTATATGTTCGGGTTAGGAAACACCGACAGTCCCCAGTGATCTGGTGATACTCGACATCTATCTGTCCAGATAATTAATAGTATAGAGTAACTCTTTAACATAAGGTAAGGGCGGGCGACTGTTACCTTCTCTTACGCAGGTAACGAGCGATTGTTACCGTCTCTTAAAGTTAATGGGCGATTGTTTGTTAACCTCTGTTAAAAGTAACGAGCGATTGTTACTCTCCATTAAAGGTAATGAGCGAGTGTTACCCTCTCCTAAATATAACGGACGTTTGTTACGCTCTCTTAATGGTAACGGGCGATTACCTTCCTAAAGATAACGGGCGATTGTTACCCTATCTTAAAGGTGTAGAGGAGATGGAATTCATTTTATATTTGGACAAAAACAAAAGAAATCTCACATGATGATATGCCAGGAATACCACGAAATATTGATAACGTTTTTTTAATTTGTTTTTAATTAGATCAAACTTATCTTACCAACAAAAGTTTAGATACAGCATAGAATGAAACCTCAGACACTGGTTGACATTCATCACCTTGCAGTAGTAGAAACCTCGTTAAAATGTCCATATGTGTACTGCATTGCATGGTATCGCTATCCTCTATAGCACGGGACGGCCGTATTAGATTACTGGCTGTGTATTTGTAGATCTGTATGCGGCTGAAATGGCAACACACGACCTTTCGTAAGAGCCTTGCGTCCTCATTATTTCTCTAGTTTCAACCAAGAAACATGTTGGTCGGACAGACAATAAACAGCCAACCAGTTGAGAACACTTGTTAATATACACATACCTCAGTGCACCGCGTACTGCCGACTTTCAGCAACTGGCACAGGAGGGGAATGTTAAGACAGCCAGGAATAAGTTACTGAGAAATTGAAATAAATATCACCTATACATATTAAATAATATGTCCATGTTAAACGTAATTAACAAGTGAGAAGAGGCTTTAAATTTGTTTCATACCCCGCCTCCCTTTTTAAAAATATACATCGTCATGTACATATATAATTGGGGTTTGTTGCAGTTAAACTACTGGCTGGTACTAGCTGACAGACCAAGTCATGTAGCATAATAGCTCGAGACTTTTTACGTATGTATAGCCATGTAAGACCTACATACATACAAAGTCTCATATGGCCAGTTACATCTAGAGGATTCTCGAGCTAGTACCATAACTGCATTGCCAAATAAAAACAGCATCATGGTCGCTTCTGAAAGCAAATTTTCTTGAACATTGATGACATTATGACCATGGTCAACAGATCAATGTGCACTTACTTCATTATCTGACTTCCCTGTGGGGTACATGTATACAAAACAAGCTGCCCTTAAGGCGCTGGAAGGCTAACATTCACGATTCCATCTCTTAACAGGTGAACATGTAAGATCATTAGTCATGGCCACATTACAGGTCAAACATGCTTTGTATGCAACTATATCTTTGCATGGTTTCCTGCATTCTTGTACTCATTTTTAAAGGATTTATCAAGGATGGTTCCACTAATTTTAACAATTTTTCAATACTTTTATTTGGCTAAGTTAACCAATCTCATTAAAATCAGATCTCAGCCAGGTGAGCGAGTATCATATTTTTGAGCATTAGTTACGGATCTTATTTTAATGAGACTGTGAAGTTAACCAGCTATAATAATTTGCTGCCATCACATAAGGAATGTCTGTACTATACATGTCATATTGAATTCCAGAATCCACCGACACCACACAATTGATACTTCTTCAACAGAGTGAGTGAGTGAATATGGAGTTTAACGTCACTGCTGGAATCTTTCAACAGAGAGAACCTTAGACAAGAGTACCTCTGGGCAAGATTCTACATCTGCCCACTATTTGATTAGCCCTCTCCATGCTGGAGGAACCCAGAGATACTCTAAAGACCTGTGCTTGTGCCTGACCCAGCAGAGAGAGGGTTAAGCTGATATCAATATCAATAATAGTCCATGTGCAATAATAAGTCAATGTTGCAAATGTGTCTGAAAGATGTGGCGTTAGGAGATTAGTGCTTCTTGAATCATGTGCAAACAATGAGAAGCATACATAAAATCTTCCGAAGAAATACTCGTAGCTCATTAATAATGTAACATATGAGTGCATTTATTATTTATTTACAAATGTATGTACAAATAGGTAAAGGACTATGTTATATGAATACAATAAATTACTTTACAAAGTTGGCAAAATCATACAAATATTGGCAGTATTATACAATATACAAACATTAATTGTAGACCTTCAAAATACTAATAATTATGGCAACAAGGGTTGACTGTTTAGATATCAAGAGAAACATTATATTTACAATTTGTATTATATATTCATGTGGCTATACAATCTCCTAACAATATGGCATAGTTTTCGAAAAATTTGAGTATTTCAAATAACTGGAAAACATGATTATCTACCTGCATTAGTGAAAGACAATGTAACAAATTTAGTATAATAATTTACCTGTCACAACAGCATTACATATATAAATAAATCATACCTGTATGTCAAATTTTAAATATGAACAGAGTAATTATTCAATGAATCTGAAAATGACTAGAGTGGATACATTTTAGCTGTATTTTCAGGACATAATTGTAGCCATTTTATCCCATGTCAACAATCTTTTGGTGTTTAGAGCAGATTTCAAGATCCTCACTTTCTTTCACTATGCCCACAGATGGTGTTCAGCTACTGATGGTCTCATTCTGCCCACAGCTACTGGTGTTCTCACTCTGCCCACAGATGGTGTTCAGCTACTGGTGTTCTCACTCTGCCCACAGCTACTGGTGTTCTCACTCTGCCCACAGCTACTGGTGTTCTCACTCTGCCCACAGATCATGTTCAGCTACTGATGTTCTCACTCTGCCCACGGCTACTGGTGTTCTCACTCTGCCCACAGCTACTGATGTTCTCACTCTGCCCACAGCTACTGGTGTTCTCACTCTGCCCACAGCTACTGGTCTTCTCACTCTGCCCACAGATGGTGTTCAGCTACTGGTGTTCTCACTCTGCCCACAGCTACTGGTGTTCTCACTCTTCCCACAGCTACTGGTGTTCTCACTCTGCCCACAGATGGTGTTCAGTTACTGATGTTCTCACTCTACCCACAGCTCCTGGTGTTCTCACTCTGCCCACAGATGGTGTTCAGCTACGGATGTTCACACTCTGCCCCC
>JAUTBZ010118422.1:0-16321 GCA_032361785.1 Lepetodrilus galriftensis
CAATCGCACGAACTGTGGGATACACTAAAATTACATAACCCTATCTCCTTACACTTATGTGGTATATATATATATATATTTGTACATTTTGAGAAAAATTGTCCATACAACTTATTTGACTTTAGTATTAAAAAAAAAGTAAAAAGTAGTAGATTTCCATAGCGCAAGTGCTTCTATGCACCAAGAAATTATTGCAGCGCTAGTTTAAAAAATAATGAATTGGTGTTTAGCCGCTTTGAAGATTCTTTCATTTATATTGTAATGCTCAAATGTTACCTAGAAAATTGCCTACGGCCAGTTAAACACTTGGTTTTAAAAGCTGATATTGAACACAGCAAAGAATCGAACAAGTGTCCTAACACTGAAACTCCAAAATACACCATGAACAGTAGACAGTAGTAGACATATTTTTGAAAAACATAAAGATGACATATGATTCTCCTGCCATTGTGAGATGACAAAAAATAAGCTGAAGCAGAATATTGAACACAGGATCAAGCTAGTGGATGGGTTATCAACATGACAAGTTTACGAGTCCTTTTCCACAGAACAATGCTAGTACTATGAGGCATAACTCCATACAATCTTGGTAAAATCAGATACGAAACAAAGTTTTACCCAAGAATGTCCAAATGAGCGAAATGAAATCTGGGCATGTGAATGAAAACTGTCTAGGGCCTTGAATGGCAACTTGGGTTGTTGAATACTCCTCAGGGAGTTGAGAAGGGAAAAGATGAGAGCACACTGATCCATTGACTTGGGTAATACATGTAGTGCTATGAGTTGGTGCAACATATACCTACACATTATTATTATTATTATTATTAAAATTTAATATTATTATTATGTATGGCGAGTTATGACTTTTAGTACTATGATTGTTCTGCGGAACAGGGGTCTGTTGCTCAGAACAGTTGTAGCGCTACAATAGTTGTAACTGGGCTGCTGCCACAATAGAAAGCATTAACCTTACAATTAAATTTCCAACTTTTGTGACTGAATTCAAACTGGATTATTGAAGACAACAGACAATAAAGCCAGCAAAACATACCAGGCCCCCAGATTATAAAACAATGGTAAGTATGATTTCATGCTCGACTCGAAAGTTTTGTTCACAAATCCCTTATTAATAAAACTTGAGCTTGAGCATCAAATCATACTCAAAATGTTGCATAATCTGAAGACTAGCTCTTGTTATAATTAGTAACAAAATATCAGTTGAATTTCCCCAATTCCATCAAATAATATTAAAATTAATTATAACAAAGTTGGAAAAGATGATATGATAAATAAATGAATTCCCCGATATAACTCTCTAAATACATTTTCTTGTGAAATTCTCAACGCTTCACAAAAGGTAACGCTTCATCTCATATTTGAATTCACACAGAATAGACTAGATAATAGCAACCTGGTATTGTGAACATAATGTAAAATGTTTTCTCATTTCAATGTACATCTACCGTATATGTGTTTGATTGATGTCTTACGATCAAATGATTCTGTTTTGATCGTATACAACATATTCGTCGATGAGAATTGAAAATTGTGTTTTCAGGTGAAACTGTTGGGATCCAGGTCTTGCAGGCCATGGCTAGGTTCACGAAATCGACCCCAGGATCCTCAAAATCCAAGTAATCACAGAATATTCTCATACCTATATTGCTTCACTCATTCGGCCACCGGCAACTGAGAAATTACATAGATCCTCGGAAAAAAAACGTATCGAAATCTCCGAGAAAGTCTCTTTGGTTGAATGGACGTTGATTTGGAGGTCAGTTTGTTGACCTTTCGTTTTCCAATTTTCTGTCATTGGTATTGCGGAAGAACAGTTTGAAGTATTCGTACGTGCTGATCATGATGGCACATGCCGGTGCCACCTTCGTTACTCGCGGAACCAACCCTGAAAAACATTTAATATCAGTTTTAAATTTAACTATTTGACTGTGACATAAATTGGAACATGTTGAACAAAATTGCTAAATAATAATAATTAATTATTATTTGTAATAATATTAATAATATTGTTGTTATTAATTACAAGGAATACCTATAAATCAGTAAGTTATTATTTTACATCGCAGCAGGAATCTTGCACCAATACGACTAATATTTGGAATACCTATATTAAAGCTGAACAAAAATAGTTCGGGCATAATTACACACATCTGCTATCATAAATAGATATTCCATAGAAAATGTATTTGCTATCGTATTCAATTCTACAGAAAAATGCTTCTACACGCTTATTCTTTCTATTATCTGTCCGCATGCTGCAGTCAAGCCTACCTGTGAAGAGGGACTGCAGTCCGTGTTGCCGATACAGACGTAGAATCATGGCCGGCGTGGACGTGGATGTCACCAGTCTCCTGCCTGGAGGAAATAGCATTACGATCAGCACATGTACACACCTACACTTGTGGGCAGCACATGGACACACCTACACTTGTGGGCAGCACATGGACACACCCACACTTGTGGGCAGCACATGGACACACCTACACTTGTGGGCAGCACATGTACATACCCACACTTGTGGGCAGCACATGTACACACCTACACTTGTGGGCAGCACATGCCAAAACTTCTTGTCATTTTATTTTGGAAGGCAGTGGAATTACGGTTTGGAATTACTTTCTAGATTCTTTCACCGATATCTCGACTTGTCAGTTTAGAGCAGGAGGAAACCCGCAACATCCATGCACCGGTTGGTACTGACAAGACCAAGGATGATAACTGCATTGCTATTCTACAGACAGTGCATTCTATCAATATCGAGTCAGAAAGATAACTTTCACAAACACTGATGCCCGGAATTTGGCTCGCAATACAAGTCCAACGTTCTACCACTGTGCTACCACCCATACCTGCAGCATCCATTAATCCTCTATTCCACACCTCACTTACCTCCCCTGCTGGCTCTTGTCATCTGCTCTCCTAGTTCAATCTGTCGATGCGTCTTTATCACGTCAAATGGAAGTGTCAACACTGCGGCTATCTGGAGAAACAAGATGTCAATCATATAAAGTTGGGCATAATGTATTAACAGAAGCAGATGTGGCAATGGATCCAATTATACTATTGTAGAAGTTTGTAAAGCAAGTCCACTACCATGCGAGTGAGTGAAAATTAACTTAGGGTTCTTCCATCAATTTTTGTATAATTGGGGTTTTAAAGCCGTTTTCAAGATTCTTTCACTTATATCATGGCTTGTCAGTTTTAGGACAGGAGGAGTGAATTATTGTTTTACGTCACAGCAGAAACCTTTCACACATATGTGATGAAGGACAGGATGAAACCTGCAACATCCATAGCACTGAATGTTGCAGTAAACCTGTGAGCACTGGCTGGTACCAGCAAGACTAAGGATGATAACTGCATTGCCAAACAATGTATAATACATGTAGTTCACAAAGTCACATGTGTGTAACTTTGGTGCATGGTGCAAGATAAGAGAGGGTGGAGGGGGTTGCAGGTGATGTCTGCACTTTCGTAGTTTCCATACATATTGATGCTGTAACTTCTGTAACATCGATGCTGGATCACCGTGGGTTAAAACCTGGGACATTAACTCTTGAAGTCTTACAACCTACCACTGTGTTACCACCGACCACTACCACTGTGCTACCACCCACCACCCAATGTCATGATTGAAGATTCTCAAGGATAGAATTACCTTC
Source organism: Lepetodrilus galriftensis (assembly GCA_032361785.1). NCBI lineage: Eukaryota > Metazoa > Mollusca > Gastropoda > Lepetellida > Lepetodrilidae > Lepetodrilus > Lepetodrilus galriftensis. The sequence goes on from JAUTBZ010118422.1 coordinate 3,681, forward strand.
CTGAGACATCGGCACCAAATTCCAATAGCAGTGCCACGGCCTTATCGTGACCTCGGAGCGCCGACAGATGCAGCGGAGAGTTGGAGTTTTCGTCTTCATCATTGATGGATGCCTTGTCGCGCTTGACTAACTCTCGGACAATACTGAAAAATATACGAATAAATACAAATTTTCAGTGAGTGAATTATTGTTTTACGTCACAGCAGGAATATTTCACCCATCAATTTTCAAGGCGTTGAAAATGAAAAAGATTTACATTTACAATTTAAAAATCTGTTCGATCATTTTATATTATTCATAACGTACTTTGTTCGTCCAAATTTGGCCGCGAGATGCAATGGCGTCTGCTCCTCTTCATTCTTGGAGTCAAGGTCGCCACCACTCTCCAGCAACAACTGAAGGTCAAGCAATATGTTGTATGAAGGTCATCAATTTATTTAATGCCTCTTTCATATTGATACACACAATTATTAAGAAATTAAGAACTTTTCCCACATACATATGAAAAACAAACAATGTTCCCAACTACGTGGAACAGCGTCACTTCCCTCAGAACAATTGTAGCACTACTAATGATATAGTCAGCAATAAACGAGTTACAAATATCATAGCACCACTTTCACATTTAGCTCAAATCATATTTCGCTCAAATAATTGTTCACTCAAATCATAATTTGTACTCGTTCACTTTTTCCAATACAGATGACTACGGTATATATGCTCATGGAGACATCGTTTTTAAAATTTGAGTGGAACAGGAACCAGGATATTTGCCAAGAGTCGCAAGAGTCTACAGTACGGCACCGTACATAGAGGAGCGAGTCAATTATTGGTTTACGCAACAGCGGGAATCTTTCACCTACGAGTACATTGAAGAGATTTGATTGAATTAATGTTTAACGTCGCGGCGGGAATATCTCACCCATAGGCGACGACACATTGAAGAGAACACAGCACTATGTGTTATAACACTAAGCACCATACTTACCACAACTATTTCACTGTAACCTAGTTGAGCCGCTATGTGGAGAGGATCGTTATCGTACCGGTCACTGACATTCACAAGTCTCTTTACTTGGGGATACGACAGCAGTTTCTGTAATATAATGAACATCAACATGTCAATTTACATAAACTCACTTTTGAGCCGTTTTATTTTGCGCTTAGGCCCTACACAGGTGAATATTATTATTATTATTATTATGAATATTTATTATTATTATTATTATTAATTATTATTAATTTAATATTATTAATTATTATTAATTATTATTAATTATTATTAATTATTATCAATTATTATCAATTATTAGTATTTATTATTATTAGTAGTAGTAGTAGTAGTAAATTAATTTACCTTCAATGCAGGAATCTTGTTTTCTTCAGCAGCCAAGAATATCACAGTTTTATCATTTTTATCTACAGCAGTATAATCAGCCCCTTTCTGTAGAAGGAGTTCAACCGTTTCGACATGTCCATAGGTTACTGCTAGCAACAATGGAGTATAGTTGTCCTTGTCGCGGCGGTTGATCTGTGCACCTCTGAAATTCAAGTTAACAAATAGGAAATTCCAGAATTGACTGTCAACCAAAATCCAGGTTTTAATTATTCTAGTGTAACAGCCTCAAGTTGAAGCTAGAACATATTAATATGAGTGATCAAATTATTGTTTTACATCACAACGCGAATCTTTCACCCATATGTACGTGACGAATTGTGCTTACGACAAAGATAGCTAATTATTAATAGGACTTACTGGTCAACAAGGTATTTAACGACTTCGGTGTGGTTGAGCTGAGAGGATTTGTGCAGTGGTGTGGCTTGTTCGTCGTTCAGGACGTCGATGCGCGCATTGTGTTCCACGAGAAGACGGACAATACGAATATCTCCGGACATTGCCGCCAAGTGAAGAGGGTGCATGTAGTGTTTCCGCGGAACATTCACATCCGCTCCTGGTCAGATGAAACACAACAAGGTATTAGAATATTACATTTTGTTCTCTGTCTATTAAGTAAAATAAGGTTTGCTGGTGAAAAGTCTTTAGACCCATTATCCCAAACCCAGTTAGCATGTGCTCATTACCCCAATCCATGTTAGTCAGCCATTAGCCTGATCCCAGTTAGCCTGTGCCCATTATGCTAGTCGTACACTGCTGCGATTCCATTCATGCGACGGGAATCGCAGCGATGATTGCGGCGGTGTACGGGGGTGCTGCGAGGAAACATGGACTGTTTGATGAAACGGTCTGCTTGGTGTACGACCCTGACTACTTGCGATTGGCGTCGCAGTGACTGTTCCCGAGAACTGAAAATCCAGTCGCGTCGCAGGTAGTCGCATTAGTGTATGGCTAGCATTAGCATAAGGCGCTCAACAGTATCCCATTAGTCAGAGTATAATTAACCTGAACCAGTTTGCCCAAGTCATTACTCCCAACGCTAAAGGTATCCAGTTTTTTAAAAATTAGTTGATAGTAGAAATTTAATTATTAATTACTTGAACGAAAACATTGGTAAGCATATTGGAAAGGAGAGTTTCCATCTACATCTTAACACTGGCAGTTCAAAATATCATAAATATGTTTAATTTGACAAATTTCTATGGATAATAGCCTACGTTTTTCCAAACAGAGTTTTGCCACGTCGTAGTTCCCGTTGTCCACCGCCAGATGGAGACACGTGCTTTCCTCTATGTCACGATCTGTCAGCATCTGCAGAACAACAAAAGTATATCTTGGATGTAAAATACAATGTCAATATTACACATGTGTATTTATTTTTATCGGATATTTTGTTTTCAAAATTATGGCTAAATAATAATAATAATAACAATAATTATAATATTATAAATAATAATAATAATAATAATAATAATAATAATAATAATAATGTTTACATTTATATAATTCATAATAATGATAATGATAATAATAATAATAATAATAATATTAATATTATAAATGATAATAATAATGTGTGCATTTATATAATGCCAAATCCACGCTCAAAAGCGAGCTCCATAGTGCTACATTATTACCCCAGTCGATCAATAGATCAGTGTGCTCTCAATTATCATTCTCAACTCCATGGGGATCATTACTCACGCTGGAGATCATGACCCAGCCATCTGCCGACGAGGCGCCAGCGTCGAACATCATCTGAACGAACACCACGTTTCCTTCTGAGCACGCGTGATGGAGCGGCGTCGAGTGTTCGTTGTCCTTGCACCGCAGATTGGCTTTAGCCTCGATCAGCATGTGCGCAACCTCCACTTGGTTGTGAATTGCTGACATGTGTAGAGGGGTGATACCTTGTTTGTCCTTGAACTAAATAAAATAGAAAGGGATTTGTTGTAGAATCATATCAACAGTTACGATTACTTGGTTTTGTAACAGAGGACTGCGCTAATCCTAGGATTCAATCCTAAGCTGCTGGGTTTTGTAACCAAACATTTTATAATACAATTTGCCACGATAGTCCGATCAGTAAAGACATGCAACCAAAGTGCTCAATATGAACACGTATTTATAAATAGATCAATATATGCATCGATTCACATAGTGAAAAAGTGTATCGCAATGTTAGAAGAAATATGGCTAACGATGAATCGTGACACCTTACTATACTACCGACAGAAAATAAGGGAACGCATAATGGTAACACTTTTAGTATAGGCAAATTCAAAGTGTCACTGTTAAACAACCCAAAAAGACACGTGCATGCACGTAAAATATGGTATTGCCCATGCATTTTCGCACTTGGGTTGAACATTTCATTACAATTAATTTTCTCAGTTTTGAGAAATACCACTTTATGTGTTCATGTATTAATGTGCTCCGTATAGGAATACCAGTATCGTTCCCTTATTTTCTGACGGTATTATATATTTATATATCATTCAACATGGAGCTGACTGCAGACACAGTGAACACACTGTAATATTGCATGGCCAAAATACTAGTGTTGAAACTCATATTTTCATGATCCATGTTGCAAATGTTCAAGATTTGTTTGCTCCGTCCTGCCCTTGATCTCACCTCAATGTCAATGTCGGCCATGCTGAGCAGATCTCGGGCAGCGATTTCGTTCCCTCTCATGGCGGCGAAGTGCAGCGGCGACTGCCCGTACATGTCCTCCACGTTGACGTGTGCGCCGCTCTTGATCAGGTACGAGATGCAGCTGTCCCCTGTGTTCTCTACGTTCTCGAGGAAGTCCAGCAGAGGAAGAGCATTGTTAATAACCTGGAAACAAGGAGAGTAAGAGCATTGGTAATAGCCTAGGAACAAGGAGAGGAAGAGCATTGGTAATGGCCTGGGAACAAGCAAAGAGCATTGTTAATAGCCTAGGAACAAGGAGAGGAAGAGCATTGGTAATAGCCTAGGAACAAGGAGAGGAAGAACATTGGTAATAGCCTGGGAACAAGGAGAGGAAGAACATTGGTAATAGCCTGGGAACAAGGAGAGGAACAGCATCGGTAATAACAAAGCAGAGGAAGAGCATTAGTTTTAACTTGGGAACAAATCATAAAGTTATTTAAATTGATCAGATTCAGGAAAATTAACTTTCTGGGATTATATTCCAAATTCTAGAAACAAATAATTGGTATCTTTACAGATACTGGTTAGCGACCGATTATCACCTAAATTATGAATGTATTTTTGTGACCTGATGGTATTACGCAAATTTATTGGTGCCACTTCGGTTATAGCAGAAGACGAGGTGAACATATGTAGGCCTTTTTATGCAACTGACTGTACCAATTATCGCCTCCATAAAACAGGACAAGGTGCGTAAATTTCTGGCGAACCTTCATGAACACAGAAGTGCTATGGCGGGATGGTGGCGATAATAGGTACTGGGCAATAATAGGTTGCCTGTAGCGGTCATTATGTCCTTACACTGTCCTCTGTGTCCTCCCCGGGACTGCTAGTGTCCTTCTTCCGTTTCTCCCGGCGGTACCGTGCCGCGTGGTGCAGTGGTGTGATCATGTCCTCTCCCTTCACATTGGCGTCTGAGGAACAACCGTGCCAGTAGGAATCAGTTTCCGACAGTCATTTAACATCTCGTACATTCATAGATACTTTAAATGAATGGATTAGTGTTTTACGTCGCAGCAGGAATATTTCACCTATAGGCGACGACACTTTAAAAGCTGTTCGATTAACGGCAAACAATTATAAACACATGTGACAAAACAAGCAGAAGGTAAAGTCATCCAGAGGCAATCCTGTAATACACAGCAATACTGCCAATAGCTTATTATTAGTATATCTCCTACACCTAACTTAGGTTCAGCCCCTTAGACCACCGTAACCCTCTCCCTGCTGGAGACAACCAGAGATGCCCTAAAGAGCTGTGTCTAATCCAGAGCATATAAATTCTGTCTCAGTAAATTATCGTTCCATTAAATACTTAACGTTTATTACATTAAATATATTGGTACAATCATACAATATATATCATATGAAATTCTTTACCTGCCCCAGCTTCTATGAGCAATTTGACGACACCGAGGTGGTTATAACGGGCGGCGTAGTGCAGGGGAGATAACTCTTCATCATCCAGAGCGTTGACTTTCTTCTTCAAGTGACTGCCGCCTATGCTCTTTAGGACAAGCTTCATGTTATGCTCATCTCCATCTCTTGCACACTTAAAGAAAGAAATATGAACATTTATTAACCCTCAGAGCGCCATCATAATTTGACGTCATGACGTCAGAGCCACGTACTGTCAACTGCAGTCTAAGTACTTAAAGTTGAATATCTAAATGACCATTAGGGTGCATTCTCATAAAATTACACATGTGCATTGCTAATAGAAATAGGAATTTGAATATGTAAAAATAAATGTAGAAAATTGGTTACCATGGCAAACAGTGGTGATAAAATTAAGAATATTCAGTACATTTTGTTTTCATCGAATTCTGATATATATATATTATACAAAATTGTCTCATAATTTAGCAGAATTATATCCATTTGGCATGTTTGGTGGATCAATGCAATGCAATGAAAATTTCAGGAAATTTCAGCAAAAATTAATTAAGTTTTCCGGAAATAATGATGGTGAAAATCACTGTTGACTGTGATTCTCCGTTTTGTGAATATGTGAATAACTTCTAAAATAGCAAAGGTGTTGTGGTGAAATTACAGGAATACCTTACTAACATCAATAGGTGTTGGTCCATGCCTAAATTGATGACAGATTGATGTTACATTCTGATTATTGCAAGCAAAATGTCTCTTGTCGATTTCCAAATATATGGGATGCCATTCAGACCATGTCTTTTTATTGATTTTGTCAAAATTGTCAATTGTCATATTCACCATAAAATGTCTCATTAAAATGACAATTGTAATGTTTTAATGGCCAGAATGTCATAAGACTACTTGTCAGTTTACATACATGGTTTAGGGCAGGAGGAAACCCACAACATCCATAGTGCTGAATGTTGCAGTAAACCTGCAAGCACCTGTTGGTCCCGACAGACCAAAGATGATCTGTATCAATATGTAATAATAATAATAATAATGATAAAAATAATAATAATAATAATAATAATAATAATAATAATAATAATAATAATAATAATAATATAATAATAATAATATTTAAAAAATATAATAATAATAATAATAATAATATAATAATAATAATATTTAAAAAAAATATAATAATAATAATAATAATGTGTACATTAATCAAGTGGCAAATCTGAAGGAATACTGATAGTGCTACCAGTCAATGGTTGAGTGTGCACTCACTTTCCTGCTTAACCTCCTGGGGAGTATACAATCAATGTGCTCAATGACGATAACATGAATTAAAATGTGAGCTAATTAAAAGGTTTTGTTGCATACAATTTGGGAACAATCTTTATATGCAATCAATATAAACATTTCTTCAATTACCATCTCAATCACACACAGCACGGCTACTTCCTGTCATGAATTAGGCAATATTTTTCAGAAGCCGGTCTAGCGGAGAGGGTGTCAGTTGTGCCACATTCTAAGTCTGGGTTCTATTCACGGACACTAAAGCGTACCCCCCTTTCACTGCGCAGTGGGAGCTAATGTATGGGGAGGTTTGAGTTTATCTAGTCAGAGAGAACATTGCTTGTGACAACAGGATGCAGTCGACCATATCAATGACTGTTTAATTCAGGCTGGTGTGAGAATAAATTGCAAGCTAGCTGTTTCTACTCTTAAGGCAAACTATGCTTTGGGGAGGGAGAAGGTTGTGACCACCTTGATGGTTTCAGTATGTGGAGGTGGGGAGCGAGTATGCTGGGTATGTATTACATATAATATATACAAACTAAATATATAGCGGGCAGCTAGACTGATAAAAGGTTATGTTTCCTAAAATAAAACGAAATCATGCTTCAGTACTCAGAAGCTCTTTCCTCAAAGACAATAGAAACCTCAGTCTGTTATATCTATAATACTAGTGGTTGGATTGTTGTAAAGAGACTTGACAAAGGTTTGTCTTTACCTGACTATGGAATAACTAATAATAGCTGTATCTGGTATTAACACGTGATCTGTCAGATGAATTGGTGCTTGATTTATTAGACAAGTTTGTTTTTGATCTGTCAGATGACTTTGTGTTTGATCTATCAGACAAGTTTGTTTATGATCTGTCAGATGACTTTGTGTTTTATCTGTCAGACAACTTTGTTTTTGATATGTCAGATGACTTTGTGTTTGATATGTCAGATGACTTTGTGTTTGATATGTCAGATGACTTTGTGTTTGATCTGTCAGACAACTCTGTATTGATATGTCAGATGACTTTGTGTTTGATCTGTCAGACAATTTAATATTTGATCCATCAGATAATTTTGGGTTTGATCTGTCAGACAACTTTTTATTTGATCTTCAGATTTTGGGTTTGATCTGTTAAACAACTTTCTGTTTGATCTGTTAGACATTATTATTTGATCTGTCAGAGATGACTTTGTGTTTGATCTGTCAGACAACTTTATGATTGATTTGCCAGACAACTTTATGTTTGATCTGTCAGATGATGTTTTGTTTGATATATTAGACAACTTTATGTTTTATCTATCAGATGACTTTGTGTTTGATCTGTCAGATGACTTTGTGTTTGATCTCTCAGACAACTTATTGTTTGATCTATCAGACAAATATGTGTTTAATCTGTCAGACTTCATGTTTGATCTGTCAGATAACTTTATGTTTGATGTATATGTCAGACACATTTATATTTGATCTGTCAGACAACTTTGTGTTTGATCTGTCAGACAACAATAATAATATTGAGTTACCTCAAATATGTCCATCTATATTATGTCATAACATCAAAGCACCTCAAACTATTTCCAGCAATTGTATCAAACTACATGTACCTCAAATATGTCCATCTATATGATGTGAAAACATCAAACCACCTCAAACTATGTCCAACAAACTACAGGAGTCTCAAACCATATGTCCAAGTAGATTATGTCAAACATCAGACTTATCTCAAATGTATGTGGTGAGCTATGCTTAACAAATATTAATTCACTGAAAGATTTATTAAGGTATTGTTAACTGATTGGAGATTCAGTAGGACACAACCAGAATGTTTGCATAGCCACATAACGATATACGTACCACAAGTTAATCACGGCCAGATGATAATAGGAAGGTTCTATACTGTTCTTCCCAATTACGTAACCCGACTTACAATAGATCACGGAGCGATAGCATTGTTCCCTTGACCACACCCACACCCATAGAACCGAAGGACGAACCATTACATTGGGCAAGGAACGTGTTTTTAGGACAAGAGTGGAGTTATATACCCCTCTGGTGCTATCCATGTGCAATACCGGGATTCCAGCACTTCGCGAAACCTCCGGCACATCAGAAAAAGTTTCTGGTCCCAACGGTTTCCCATTACATCAGTTTTGTCTCGCGTATTTTGTTCAAGGGATGAATGCATGAGTGTAAATGGATATCTAACACAGGCTTGATATATGGTTAAAATACATCCACTGAAGATGTAGAGATTCATATAACTTTAATACATATAATGAATGATGGTAGGAACATGGTATTAGTGTATTGCTATCTGTGCGTAGATATGAAGACGTCACATGCGGCGTTGGTCTTTGGGTTGGTCGACCGCCGCAAAGTGACAGTTTGACAAGAAATACATGCATTGACAAAATTCGTGTAAATACATACCCCTTGATCAGAAATTGCAGATCCAGCTAAAATCGCTATAAATATAGCTGTGAGGACAGCCGGTCCTCCTATAAGCTTAGCCATAGGGACCCACTCTCTCGTATCTTCTTCTAGTTAGTCCCACCGATACTATCCAAAACCTACAGATCTCACACAACCCTTTCCAAGGAGGAAACACACTCTTCAGTTGATCTGTGGCATCCGCATTTGCATGGAATATACGTTTCTAGCTAACTGCCACAAATCACACTGTCTAACTGTACAAGCCAAACAGCGGAAGAAAAGAGTAGCACCCCAGCTTTAGTTCTCAACGGTGTAGACCGATCAAGCCTCGCTGGTCGCTTCTAGAGTTGAAAGAGTCGCCGGGCCGCCCCCGTATTTGTTAGGGGAACTTCCGACAGAATTAGCCGGGCAATGTGACCAGAAAGCTTACTCATGCGTATGTTACGTCCCAGATTCTAGTGGGAATGCATCGCTGTCCATATTCTGAAACAGAAGCATTGTTTATTCATGAATACCGCAGAAGGATTAGCATTTCCCTTTTCCAGTGGGAGGGGTGCGAACATTTGACTTAACAGCCAAGTTGCTCCCCCCCTATAACAGAAGCTTTGGATGGTATTCTATGGGCTGTCTGCAATAGCTATTCTGGTGTTCCGTGGAAAACTCAGCCTCTGGTTACCATTTGTAGTGCCAGACACACTCCTATGTGTCACGATACACGTTGTCGAGCGATGTCTGCACTCAGAATTTAATTCCACATCGAAAGAAAAACTTGTATATTGCTAGTATAGTAGCTAGCCGTATACAAGTACTATAGTATGCCGAGTGCGCTCTGTGGTATTGTGGTATTATAGCGTACATTTCTATACAGAAGCAACGCATATCTTATATATTATTCAGTTCACATAACACGTGTGTGGGACAAGTAGAATAACACGTGTCTATGCATTAACACGTTTATGTGCAAACTATGGCCATGTGCAAACTTATAACGTAATGTAATAGTAACCCTTTTCCTTGTCGGATTAACATTCGCCTCTTCAATTGGCATCGCCAAGTATATCTCCAGTAGATATAAGGTTAATTAGTGTTACTATTGTAAAGTTACTCCCCCGTTATAACATCAATGTTCTATCTACTTTACCAATTTTCTTGCTGTTCATCTAATTCTAAGGCGCATTATTTTCAGAAAAACCCGTCCTATTTTCATTAAATAGTAAATAAATATCAGTTTTAAAGTGTCAGACTAATTTTCATTTAATGGTAATTAAATCGATCTAGACGTTTATATTAACCAAAGGGCACACTAATACGTTTTAATTTAAATAGCTGCACACAAATCTACGCGACAGAGAATCGCCGACAGATACAAGTATGGTGTTCGCCAGGGCAGTGCACTCGGTGAGCGGCTATTTCTGTGGTCTGTCAACAAAGGAATGCTATTTAAGTTGCCGTTTCACTCCCATCGCCCCAGACTTTCAATGATAACCGTACACCTCCCATGGCATAGAAAACTGGGAGAGGTTTTAATTTGTAGGGTATATGTAACAATTTCTATTAGTTGCGGTGTGGTTTTTTTGGGACAAAGTATTGGACAGTACAGTTATATATATAGGCCGGGTGCGTATGATGTTTTAGGCCACATGCAGTGGTGTATAATTATGTCGTTTTGAACGGCTAGGACGAGGTACATAAAAAAGGTAGAGCATTTATTGGACCACACAGACACACACACACACACACACACACACACACACACACACACACACACACATATATAGACACTCTCTCTCTCTATCTATCTATCTCTCTCGCATACTAGTACCCTAAGGAAAAATTACGCTGCATTATTTCTTATTCGTTGAAATGATTCGTCAGGTACACAACAGAACAGAACATAGTTTTATTCTCATATAATTTATTTCTCATATACATAATGGGTAAAATAATCATGCTTTCATTCGAACAACAAATTCGTTATTTTCAACATTCCAATGAAAATAATGATGCACAGAGGAATAAGGCCAAAATATGACAATGGTATAATATGGTGCCTGATTTCGGTTCTGTCGTGTCGTCGCGGTGGCGGGTTATTTGAGCGTAAATAATTCGTATTACACTAAAATGTATACCATATGATATGCAGGATTTCAAGTTACTAAGAGATCGAACCATGTTAGTAGAAGTTGAACCACATGTAAAATTACAATGCATCTAATATAGCGAGATTGCATACCTCCCTATCACAGCAACTGGTCTAAACGGTAATGATAATCTAATTCTAATCGACGTTGAACGACAATATAGACTAACAAAAAGATAAGCTTAAAGAGTGCACCCTCATATGCCCCACCCACCTGGCCATATTGTTCAAATAATATATATATATAATAATAATAGTAAGCGGCCACATTTACCTGTATTTTCAAATAATAGTAAGCGGCCACATTTACCTGGTATCAAGTAACTTTAAAAGTTCTAAATTTTAATTTACTTTATTATTTTTTTAGTACCCATAATGACATAGGCAAAATTCCATAGAACTAATATATAGTATACAAGTATATGATGTAAACCTAAGCGATCACAGATGTACCTTGTATCAAATCAGCTTTACAAGTGTGTTGTTGTCGTAGGACCCATACGGTATAGTATAGTATAGTAATAGTCCTATACGCTAAATTACATACTGAACTAATACTAGTATGCAAGCAGGGACACTACACAGCCCTCTTCATAGAAACAGTATCCCTCTAGGAATAATCCATTGATATAAGCTTCTAGTCCGTCTGCAAATCGCACATATATCCCTCTCGACAGCACGGTCTATGTTTGCTTTACCACGGCGTCAGTCAACTGCTAACTGCGGACGTCTACAAAACGTTGGCAGTGAAAAGAAGAAAAAAAGTAACAACCCGCAACTGGTTTCATGGCTACTTTTGCTTAGTCTAGCTCGTTTCACATCCCACCAGCTCGTATGACGAGTTATTAAAGACTCCATCTGTCCTGTTCTGGATGTTAGACAAGTCCACTGAGGACTTCTGTTTAATGCTGCGTTATAATGTGTACATGCCGGAAAATATATTTAATGGCGGTCTAGATGCATAATTAACATGCATGGATTGTCTCCCCAATTTCTGTTTTTTTTTATGATGGCTGACATCCGTTCACAAAGCTGCCATAGGTAGAAATGGCATAACCTTTATGACATCATAACTTAAATAGATAGAGTGAATTCGCCCACATTATTGGACTGATTAAACCACCGATTTAGGGCTCCCATAAATCTAAATTAACGTTTCATCATTAATGAATTATACTCGCCTCATTATGGCTCAGAAAATATTTTCCAAAGTCTTCATAAAATAGCCTTAAAGGCATAATATCACAGTTGATAAACATGTATAATCGGACAAACGAATTTCGATCTGAGACTAATTACGTCTGA
>JAUTBZ010118533.1:0-16316 GCA_032361785.1 Lepetodrilus galriftensis
AATGCATATCCATTAGAATAAAACATTAAATATGTGCAAATAAAAATTTCATTTTTGGGACCCATGTCTCCCCTTAAAAGAGCTTTGAGAAACGATACCCTGGTCGTCACATATGGGTGAAAGATTCCCGCTGTGATGTAAAATACTAATTCACTCACTCACCCAGACTCCATCCTAGTTTTACACTGAAATCACAATTGTCTTTTTTCTCCATGCCTGACAAATTAAATAATCTTGAAATCAGCTCAAAGCCCATATTCCACCAATCTTGCTCCACAGCCGACGGAATACACCAAGCTGCGGATGTCGTGGGAGATTCCGCGGAGGGACATCCGCCTGGTGGAGCAGATCGGCAAGGGCTCGTACGTGGAGGTGTGGAAGGGGAGGATGCGGACCCAGCCCTCCTCCAGCGACGTCATGAGGGTCGCCATCAAGAAGCTCATACGTGAGTCGCCAGAGAAATAATAAATGTCGCCCAGAGAAATCCCGAGAAATCCTAAATGTCTCCCAGAGAAATCCTAAAATGTTGCTCAGAGAAATTCCAGAGAAATCCTAAATGTTGCCCAGAGAAATAATAAATGTCGCCCAAAGAAATAATAAAATGTCGCCCAGAGAAATCCTACATGTCACCCATGTCATATCATTATTTTTAAATTGGTGAATAGTTTTAGAATCTTCAGAAGCAAAAGTCAGTGAATCTGATGGCAAAATCAGTGACAAGCTTGATACAAATAAAAGTATCATATGGCAGGTTCAACTGCCGCTCCGGGGGCCTGGCATCGCGAAAGTTACCGTTCTGACGCGATATTGATAGGATGCACTGCCGATGCTCACAGGTTTACTGCGACATTCAGCTCTACAGATGTTGCGGGTTTCGTCCTGTCCTAAACTAACATGTCGTGATTTTAGTGAAAGATTCTAGAAAGTGACTAAACCCCAATTTAAAAAAAATATACATACATAAAAGTATCATATGGCAGTGTTAGACTTGTAGTGCAGAGAAGCATCTCTGTACAAGTTTGGCGATAACTTGTTGGACATTGCTGAGTTTTCTCTCTGTGTTGTAGCGGACACGACGGAGAATGAACGACGTCTGTTTGTGTCGGAGCTGGAGGTGATGAAGATGCTGCCGACGCACCTCAACATCGTCAGACTCATCGGAAGTTACACCACCAACGGTAATTTTAATACTTATCTCTATATCTATTTTATTATATATGTACACATACATGGCACTTTTTTTCAGATTCGCAGAAATCTACTGATTTATTTGTCCAGGGGTTGTGGCTTGGGGCCTGCAGCCGCCAAACTCTGGGATTATATTTATTTATTCGTATTCTGCTGAAATCACAATTGTCTGTTGCCATGATAGTATGCATCTGTAGTGTAATCTTCAATCAACGTGTTCAATCAAGGTGGTCATTCAATCACCTGACGTCATGGCGATCCACTGTGGGTTCATAACATAACGTTTTACCCGATAAAAATTGCATAAAATATTATTTAATGGTGATAGCCATACAGAATCTGTATTAATGATGCAAACTTTCTAAATGTTTGTTTTTAGTTAACGATCGTACAAATTCATATTTTAATTTTATTTTTTCTATTATTTTCCCATTCCATTAAGATTTACTTCATTACTTAGATTTGCTAACAAATGGGTGTCGCAATGCAAGTCTCATCACATATGGGTGAAAGATTCCTGCTGTGACGTAAAAGCAGGGTTAGAAGTTCCCAGCGGCCCAATCCATTTCTCATAATGTTAAAGGTTTCCTACGAGCGAGTAGAAATTTCATGTTTTGTTATTTATGTCATTATTCGGGCGAGTATGTTTTAAAGTTAAGTTCCAACCCTGTAAAAGAATAATTCACTTAATGCAAGTCATTCCAAACTATAATTAATGGTATAATTAAATCCTTTCTGGATATTTCAGAGCCATGGCTGATCATGCTGGAGTACGCCACAGAGGGAACTCTCCAGAGCTTCCTGCAGAAACATCGCCCCGGGCAACAGGAGGTCATCATCAACCATTGCCATGACAACCAGGCCGTCAAGCTTCAGAACCAGACACTCGACCCCCACAAACTACTGGCCATCGCGGCGCAGGTCGCCAGCGGTCTCGACCACCTGCAGAGATTCAAGGTGAGATAACTCTGGATTCAATGGCAGAACTCTGCATTCAGGGTAGGTAACTCTGCTGAGAGTGCGTTCAAGATAGAATACTTGCAATACAATACTTTTCCCTACATGTATTGCTCGTTGAACGGCTTCGTGGGTATCGCTTTTCCCACAAACCGTACAGCCTCCAGACCTATAGTGAAAAGTATTAATACGTATTGCTACACGTTCTGGCTGAAGAGCTTCTGTAGCAATACATAGCAATACATATCGATATGTATTCTAGCTTGAATGCATCTGGATTCATTGTGAGATACATTCTGAATTCAAGATGAGGTCACTTTGGATTTTAATGCATTCAGGGTGAGATAACTCTCAATTCAAAATGATATGACTGGATTCCAGGTGAGATAACTGTCAATTCAAGATGAAAATTATTAATATTCATACTCAACAATTTTGGGAGATAGATCATTTAATTTAAACTGAAATATGTATGAGGATAATATAACTACTGAAAGCATCTATTTTCTATGTAAAAATAAGCAAGACATAGAAACTCAGGTTTATTTGCTATTTCAATACTTACTTCTAAAACACACTCGAACAGTCCTCATATTAGTGGGATACACCTGTGGAACACAGGACAAGGCGAAGAAGATATATGAAATACAAAAATAATAGTGCGAAATTTTTTCTCCTTTCCATGAAAGTATTTTTGCAAATGTTATATGACTTATTTGACTGAAGATCGTGGCATATGGGTCTAGCATTCACAGTTCTAATTCACTGACTAATTCACTATGTCACCTAAAGTTCATCCATTACTTGTTTCTCCCAGCTGATATACTACCGACTGAAGACGGCTAGGATCCTCGTCACAAAGGGAGGAATCTGTAAGCTTTCAGGATTTGGATTCCCGCAGGAAGTGGGAGAGAGGAATATATACGAGGCGGTGAGTGACAATATCTACTAGAGCTGCAACGAATACACCTCATGACGAATATGATATGTATCAAATCTTATTTCATCGCATATGGGTGAAATATTCCCGCTGCGACCAGAAAAACCACCAATTCAATTTTTAGAAAGTAGAAGAGTGACATTTGTTTCATTATGGCCATGGCATTCAACATTCAACTATATGCATGAAAAAGACACAATATGAATTTGGTATTTATATTATTGATGTAAATCCTTTGGTCATCTAATGTAACATTCCTTTTCTCATCCAATGTAAAATTCATTTGTTCATCCAATGTAAATTACTTTGTTCACCCAATGTAAAATTACTTTGTTCATTTAAAGTATAATTATTATTTTTATTCATTTTGTTCCTTTGTTCTTCCAATGTAGAATTACTTTGTTCTCCCCAATAAAAATTCCTTTGTTTTAAATATCAAATGTAAAATTCCTATTTGTTCATCCAATGTAAAATTCCTTTGTTCATCAAATGTAAAATTCCTATTTGTTCATCCAATGTAAGATTCCTTTGTTCATCCAATATAAGATTCCTTTGTTCATTCAATGTAAAATTCCTATTTGTTCATCCAATGTAAAATTCCTTTGTTCATCAAACGTAAAAATCCTTTCCTCTTCGATCCTTCAGGCGTCGGCTCCAGTCAGGTGGCTGGCCCCAGAATGTCTGTCAGAAAAGATGTACAACGCCAAGACAGACATGTGGGCGTATGGCGTGGTGTTGTGGGAAGTGCTGCATTTTGGTCAGTACTCAGTCCTGGTTCGATTCCAATTTTTGTAAAAAGAAATAAAAAATAAAAAAATGTTTTTTATTTATTTAAACTGTATTCTCTGTTTACAGGCCTGACTCCGTACCCAGCCATGGGTCCTCAGGAGGTTCTGGAGAGTGTTCAGTCCGGCTACAGGATGCCCCAGCCTCAACACTGCAGTCCACACCTGTACGTACTGTGCTCCGTGACCTACCTTTAACCCTCTCCATGCTGGAGGCAACCAGAGATGCCCTGACGAGCAATGTCTGTGTATAATCCAGCAAGGAGAGGGTTAAAGTTGTACAATCATGGGTTTGTTGACATCTTTCATGGTATTTTACCTGAAAGTACCTGCATTTAATTTGTTATATAAGGAATGAAGGTTGAGTCAGTAGCATTTCATTGTGCCATGAAGCTAATGGGTCACGAGACCAAATTCCATGAGGCGTGAAGGACAAACAATGATAATGTCATTATACATGTATATTTGGCAACAAACAACATTTTCCTGCGTGTACCACTGGTTTTCAATATTTTCATAATTGTATTTTTATATTTTTTTATCGTGATTTTTTATTTCCCAATAAAAAATATAAAAAAATATGAAAAATACAAAACTATGAAACTATTTTTATAAATATAAGATAGCTTTATGAATCAGTTTCCTGATGAGAATTACAAGAATATTTTTCGTTCATCGAAAACAGGTTCAATTTGATGTCTGCCTGTTGGCATGGCAACCCAGAAGACCGTCCCACGTACAGCCAGATCGTAGAAGCGTTGACAGAGCTCGCTCAAGACCATCACACCCACATAATGTTCGACAGGCTGCCCGACTACCTGAAGACGTCCGACGGAATGGATGACCCCATCTCCTGAATCCACTCGTCGTTACCCAGCCCGGGTCATTTAGTTTCCAGAACTGTCTCCCTTTCCCATTTGCTAAGAAAACTCCAAGTTTCTGGAGTAGGGAATGTTGCAGATAATGGACTTGCCTGTTGGTTAACCCTCTCCCTGATGTATTAGGCAACAACACTGATATTTAGGGCATCTCCAGTTGCCTACATCATGCAGAGCGTTAAGCCAGATGGATAGCCTCCTGGATAGATGTTAGTATAATATTGTGCAATGGATTACTTGTAGATATTAATGCTTCAAACTGATCTCGAAACAACCTCATTACTACAATCTTCTCAACAGCTAATGCTTTAAATAATAGTCATTTAGCTGATATACTTTGAAGCATGAACATTCAATGTCTGACAACTCTCATAAGATTCCATTAGAAGTAGGTGGTTGGGTAGAAGGATATCCTCTACACTACAACAGGTACTGTTTCAAAGCATGACCATTTTCAATATTGTCCGACTACCCTGAAAAGTCTCCATGAGAAGCTGGTAGTTGAGTTGTCCCTATCCTGCAAACTTATCACCACATCCCATGTTTTGTAAGATGGTCATTTTCAACAATGTCTATGACTCTGAAGACACCACAAGAAGCAGGAAGATGGGTCTGTATGCTCGAATACTGTGTGGATGTTAAAGCCAGGATATCCTGGACCTGCTTGAGGATTCCGGTGCTAGGATTCCAGGAGCTTTGATCTCAATATAGGACATTGGCGCATCATTATAGGACATTGGCCCATCATTATAGGACATTGGCCCATCAATGTTAGCCCATCAAGGGGGTCTAAACCACAATTTATAAATAATATATTAAACCGAATAAGTAGTTATATATACTATATAGCTCAATAGTAGTGATGTCTCGTGCATTATGTATTAAGAATAGAAGATATGTCTATATATGCTGATGCTTTAACCCTCTCCCTGCTGGATTAATCACAACCACTGCTCTTAAGGCATCTCCAGTTGCCCACAGCATGGAGAGGGTTAAGAGAGGAAACATACCATTTACACATTTGCTTGTTGCATTGAAATATTTAATTTATGTGTAGAGAATTTTAGTAGAAAAAAATGTCACCTTCACTGTCCAAAAGGGTTTGTGCAATATCGATTCTGAATAATACTTTTTTTCCAGAAAATGTGTGTGTTATCTGATTTAGGTTATGTTGTGTCACTCGTTGTTCATAGTATGGGGTCATGTTTTTATCTCGAATGTACTGACCAGATAAGTTGTCTAGAAGATGCTTTTCAATATTTGTCGCATCCGAGTGAAATATTCCTACAGCGATGTTAATCAGTAGTTCGACCACTTTGATGCTGTTTATCTTTTCGCCGACTCATCATGACTCGTCACTCCCGTGTAACCACATTCCATATCCAACCACACTCACAACCACACTCACAACCACACTCACAACCACACTCACAACCACACAACCACACTCACAACCATACTCACAACCACAATAAATAACCACAGCCACACTCTTACCACATTCCAGACACATCAACTAGGATACGTGTTCCAGAAGTCGTTGTATATGTAACAACATTAATAAGCTTTCCTGGAAGATAATTTGATGATCCTGAAAGTCAAATTTCTATCCACAAAGTCTAAGACTGAACAATGTCATTACGTATACGATTGTTTGGAGAACATGGTCCTAGAACTACAACCATACTCACAACCCCTACTATTATCCTTTTATTTAATGTAGTCTAATGTCTAGGAAGACGATCTGGCCCTGAGATTACAGAAAACGTTTGTCCCAATTAAAATGGAGTACATTGCTGACTTGAATTTTGCTAATCTCAGTCTTAAATGTAATCTTCTTTAACCCTCTCCGTGCTGGATTAGGCACAGGCACTATTCGCTAGGATATCTCTGGTTGCCTCTAGCATGGAGTGAGTTAAATGTCCTCCATCCAAAGAATTTGTTCTGTTTCCAAGATACATTTTCCTTCAATGTCATTGTCATAAATGTACAACCCACTTCAAATAGAAGCCCAGTCTCTGGACAGATAGTTGTATATACTGCCAAACAAATCCACGCTTTATGTTTCTAAGTGAAATCCTGAATTTATTTGTTGGCATGTTATTTTTTAAAAGACATGCCGTATATAATATTGGTCAATTTTATATTCAACAGCTTTCATTGTAATCTGTAGTTTTACTTTGTTAGACAAACTAGATCTCACTGTATGTTATATTAGTATACATGTATATTCTATATTTTGTATGTTTTATATGTTGGATGTTTGCGTGGTTTACATTATAAACACTGTGATCCTAGCTTAGGCTGATAAGTATTAGTCCACTACCACCGATATAGGTGTCTATTTGCGGCTTTTTGATATATTCATACATGCAAATTGAAAATTGAATTCCATGTTTATGTAGTTTTGTGTCATTTTTATAAATTTATGAAAAATTGATCTGTTTCTTGTGTGTTTGGAGATGCTGGCAATATGTCAGTCATTCATTATGTATGTCTTGCAATATATCAGTTCATGACACTTTTGATATTATTTTGCTCTCACTTTTATTGCAGTGTTTTTCACCTGATTTCATGATATTGTTTGAAGCTGTCATAGTTGACTTATTGTTCTATGGCTATGGCATCTCATGTTGCACTCAACATAGAGAAGGTTAGAAGAATATTTTATTTGTTCCATGATTTATTTATTTATTTATTTATTTATTTATTTATTTATTTATTTATTATTTATTTATTTATTTATTTATTTATTTATTTATTTATTTATTTATTTATTTATTTATTTATTTATTTATTTATTTACTTATTTTTATTTATTTATTTATTTATTTATTTATTTATTATAAATGGAAGATATTATTTTTATTATTATTTATTCTTTTTAAATATTTATTATTTTGCTGGGTCTAGTCACATGTTATCACTTAATATAAATACTCAGATTATCACATTGCCAGTCATGCAAGTCCTATACCATTATCACAAGGATTAAATTAAACTGGTACATTGCCAACAATGATTGACGGTTCAATAGATCTTATTTTATATAGTGGATCTCAATTACATTGTGGGGTTGTATGTTATTACCTGTATGTATGCCTGGTATAGTGTTCTGTTGTGTACAAGATGGTACATATGATAGAATACTGTTTCAATGTACTTTCATTGATTTTATGCGGTTTCAAGTGTACTTTTAACCCTCTCCCTGCTGAAGGCGAGTTAACTTGCCCGATCACATCCAGAAATAGAACACTTTGATTTTATTCAGCAGGGAGAAGGTTAATAATATACTGTAAATCACAAATTTAATGAGTCATTAATTTAATGCGACCTCTAGATTTTAGACGTAAATGCGACACCAATAAAATGCGAACGGTCGGGTCTCCATACATGTTTTAACCCGATACTTACCTTTAATGCACAGTGGTCGCATATTTCGCATTAATATTCTGCTCGCATTAATTTCATGATTTACAGTAATAGTACATTTCATTGTAGTGATTGAATACTAGTTTGTCATCGTCGCAAATGGGTGAAAGATTCCCGCAGCGATGTTAAAACTCCACACTCATTCACTATAGTTTGTCAGTATTATTAATGATTAACTGCTACGTTTCTATTTCATACTTACTCCAAAAGACACTTCAAAGTTAAATTTATTTCCAAGAAACTTACGTATTAATTTTTTGCTAGAAAAACAAAAGCTTCATTAAATGCTACATTTATGTGCACTTTTCTTCAGTGTATTATTAATGATTGTTACTTTTTGGAGTACCATACTTTCATTAATTGTTCATCGATTACCGAGTTCGAAACGAAATACACTGGTAGAAAATTAACCAGCCCCCAAAATATATATTTTCAAATTTATATGTTGGGTATTAGAACGGGCAATATCTACATGGTATGTATCTAACATATAGGTTAATTAGATATTCATGTGTATATGTACATACCATTATGTGTTGTTTTACGATTGCATTCCAATCTGTTTTCTACCTAACACATCTGTAGTTTTTAAGTTAAAATGAGTAAATAGTCATGTGAACAAGTTAGTAGTATTGAAAATGGTGCTTTATATAAGGTACATGTATACTATTACCATTTTTAACCAAAGTTTCTTTTCATATCTTGCCTCAAACATTTACAGTGAAATGCTGTACATCATATGCATAAATTAACTCTCTCCCCGATGGGTTCGACCAGCATGGGAAGGGTTAATACACCTGTGATTCTTGAAAACTTCATAGAATTTATTTCCGAAAAACTTTTAAGGAGATATTTTCACCCGTATCTTATCTATTATACTCAGCAATATAAATTAGGGACCGGCAAATATTTTGTAGGGAAGCTTTCTATCATGTTTGGATCTTGCCTTGAGAAAGCTGGTGCCATTCTTCTTCCAATGTGTTCTTTCTGCATCCTGTAGACGTTTGGACATTCTTAGTTGTAAAATAATATAAATCTGAAGTTGGCTCCCGACTCTTAATTAGTATCGTTGAGTAGAGCCTATATGAATCTCCAGCCCATTGGCATTGCTTTACAACTTTACATGTTTGTTTTAGACTACATGTTGCAATACATCCTGCTTTTCTCAGTGGTCCAGACCATGTTGTCTTTCCTGTCAACTGTGCTGTGATGTAGGGGTATGTGTCAGTATATCAACTTGTACTGTATTTTGAGTAAATATTAAATACCAAGACTGTGTCATGTTATTGGTGTACAAATTGATACTGGCTGGTTCAGACATGTTACATATAGAACACATATTTTACACACAAGTCCTAAACATAATATAATTTTATTAATCAATATAAATATACTAAATTATAATTTATGCATTCATAATTTATCTCGATATAATATATAGAGAGTCTAACATCATCATGAGTGGTCATTTATAACTGAATGTGTTAACGAGTTGTTAAAACTGATGTGAGTCTTTGTTTATGCTTAATTATATGACTGATCTGTATCTATGAGTAACTGGATAAACTCAGTATGACGATGTAAGTAGACATGATGGACATAATATCAATGGTGTTGCAGTAGGCTACGAGCGAATCCACGCCACTATATTGGCCTCGTAACCCTCTCCCTGCTGAAGGCGACTTAACTTGCCCGATCACATGCAGAAATAGAACTTTGATTTTATTCAGCAGGGAGAAGGCATATCAAAAGCATATCACAATGTTATTCCAATGTAGGTTTGTGGGAGTCTACTAAGGGAATCTGCTATAAAACGCATTGATGATTTAACAGTGTTTTTAACATTTCCAAATGACTGAATCATAGATTCCACCTTAGTTTTACATTGAATGTAACATGTGGAGTGAAGCAATTTGAAGATTCCATTTAAAACCAAGGTCCTTGCACACCAGATGCGATAAACTCGGCGACTTCCGTTCTGAGAAAGAACCTTATCATGTATCTATATGCACACCAGATACATGATTATAAGGTATCCAAATGCTTGCACACCAAATTCACAACTACAAATTTCGATTGAATCTGTTATTGTCGCCGGTGATCGTGGCGGCGATAATACACATCTCGCCTCAGTAAAATTCGTAAGTACGAAGAATTTGCCTATATGGTTTTGTGCTTATAAATGCACATTTTTGAAGAAATCGTTTCTCACCAAGAAGTTTCGAAAATATGGACCCTGTTGTGCAAGGACGTTTTCTTAACATGAACACATTAAAAAATGATCTAAAATAGTTCTGTAGACAAATCAAATGTACGTACAGGTAAAATACGTTTGACCATGAACTATGTCAATGATCGTAGTTTCCTATTTAGTGGGAAGTCTATAGAAACATGCGAGTATGAAGCGTAATATAACAGTACTGTACATATACATCGATACTTGCTATCATAGCAACAACACATTTACTACATAACAAGATGCAATTGAAGTACAGTATACCTCGTATATACCAGCCTCGGATAAACCGAACTCGCATATAACGGAGTGAATCTGAAGTCCCAGGTCCCGTCTAACGCTAATTGCGGCATATGCGTATAACGGACTTCGCATATAACGAACAGAACTAGCTGGTCCCAATGAGTCCGTTATATGCGAGGTCTACTGTATAACATATGAAAGTATGACATATTCAACATAAGTAAATCTGAAGAAGAATAAATAGTTGATTAAATAAATAGCAACTTAAATAACTATGGGCTGAATATATACTGAGGATAGGATGCAAGCATTATATAATAGGCAAAAGCAAACATAATCCAATAACGTAACCGGGGCATTTTAATAACATGCGAAAGTTCTTTTGTGAAAATATAACTGGATTTATACGACGGTTTCAACCATGATCTTATATCTATAACACACTGCTTTGTCCTCTCTCTGCTCCTAATCACGCATGCTATACTTTCTGCCTTGATGACGCCATCGAGTGTCTGGTACTGCGCACGGTCCAGACGCAGTACAAATACACTGGAGGCAGAAATATCTTTCCTAACAAGCTTGCTCAAGATCAGATTAACTTGGTATTGCCATATTGGACACAAAACAGAATATGTTGATACCACGATGAGATAAACAGAAGCACGATCCAATTCTGGCCCGATTCCTGCAATCTCCATCTGGCCTGGGTTTGAATCCCTCTCGTGGATGAAGGTTCTATGGCGTCCATCTTTCACAACAGGGTCAAGGACGTTCACAGTCCATTCTAGGTCTTCTAAACAGCATGTTGTATATATTATGTCATGTGTGTGCTGCCAGAAAGCAACAGTCCGTTTCCAGAGACTTTTGTAAAAATATAGAAACATCCTTTTAAATATACAAGCTAGTATTGATCGTAGTATATAACACAGACCACACACCACCGCCACATAGAGTGGAAGTGGAATTATATATATGAATATATTAAACATGGATATGTAAGAATGTAAATCACGTATGTTTTCTGTATTTAAGGATGAATTCGTATCCGACTTCACGAAAACTATTGGATAATATGGTTTTGCTGGTGATGTGTGTGTGACATGGCCTTTAATTAAGACGCATTCCTCTTTCTTTGAGGATTCGTTATAGAATCGCCTTCTGATGACAAATGTTATGTTTCCCTTCGCTGCTGGACACGAACAATGGACTGCCCTTGAACGTACGACATCCATCAAAACATCGTATAACATAAGCGTGGATGGCTGAGTAATTTCTGCTACCACTGTTTTACGTGTCATCCACATAAACAGAGTACAACTAGTCAACACTGTTCTTTCACATACTTCCGTCAGTGGTTTGTTGTTGAGAAGAGGAATATTCTCGTAAGTTGAGTTCATTAATACCATATCTGTGAATGTGGATGTGACGATACCACTTAGCGGTATTTGTTCTACTTGAATATGCGAATATCTGTTAACGGAAAACTGTTGCATATTAGTTATTGGGGCCATATATAAATCTGTTTTAGAACGTATCATATCTCCATAATATGCTTTCACTGTTTTCTTGTCGGTGTAGAAAATAAGTGTGTAGTTGAGATCTAAATCTAAATGTACATCCTGTAATTGGATGTGACAGGAATAAACACCAAAATCTGAGTGTTGAAAAATTGAAATGTCGAGAATTTCAACCAGATTATCGTTCAAGGTTTTTCGACGTAAGTTATGTCTCCATGTTGGGTGGAGTGGCATACCATTCAAATACCACGAAACATCAACAACAGGAGCATCTACAATCACGCACCTTAACCTAATGTCCTCTCCTTCGTGAATAGAATAATTGAAATGTCCAGAAATAATTTGATTTTCAATGACGAATGGATCAGTAACCTTGCTATAGCCGTTCTCAAAGGCGGAGAAGTCAGAAAAAGCATCGTAACATAGAAGCAGGACTTTCTGGTCTAGATCAATATAACATATGATAATCGTTTCATCCATCCCGTGAAATAAAACTTTGGAAGCAAACCATGTCAATAGAGGTTGTGATGTATTTTCCTCGACATACTGCGCATCAGGCTCGTCGAATTTGAAACTATCCGAAATATCCGTTACTTGCAGAGGATGCACGTGGAAGCGAACACCAACAAAACTTACTGTTATCATCGACACCAAACACACGAGGAGAAGCCACACACAATGTAGATAGGAAGAATCTCTGTAGAATCCTAATACGTCCTGATCACATTCACGATGTCGCCTCATGACTGGGTATTATGTAGAGCTACTAGATGTATCTAGTCACAGATAATCCTGACGGAAGACTCGTCCAGCATTCAGTAATGTAAACTGAATTATTAAAGTGATTGGTCTAGTTCGTAAGTCTGGGAGGTTTTATAGTCGGGTTACACAAATGGCTATATTGATCAGACTGATTCAATGTCTTTGTGGCTGTGTATTCTATTCACTAAATGCAACTCGTGCGAGTTGTTGGGTGGTGGTGCATGCGCAGTGAGTACTTGTATCGAACAGCAGGAGTGAACTATGGAATTAACAATTACAACTAATAACGTGTAATTATTAAAATAAATTGACCCACTTATTTGACTGAACGGATTTACTTTCCCCACCCAGAATCTTATTGTCAACTGAACTGCTGGGGCTATGTGTTTACAACATGGAAGGGTCAGTGTGCAACATAGCGGTATAGCCCCACGTGGCTGGGGACCAGGATGCATGATCACAAAAAACTTTAAAATCTATTTATTCAAACACATACACTATTCATGGTCTGGCTCATGGACACTATAGAAAGCTCACCCCTTCTTTCAATCAATAACTCTGGCTTATTAATCGATGCTTAAATGAACGGTGTACTCATACCGTGCTAGGATGTCAGACTGACCCTGTTCCAGAACAGTAATTCCTAAATGTGGACTCTGGCTGTGCGATTCGTAGCAACAACTTGTATTATTAATGCATGAGAACAATCGAATTGACGTGTTGATCGTGACATAATGGATTGTTCTCAAGAATCGATAATACAGGTTGTTGAGTATTACAATTCTCACCATCAGAGTCTACCTTTAGCAATTCCATGCTAGCGTACAGGAATTAGGACTCTGTTATTTATGTGGTGGGTTGTTTTTATTACCAGACGAGATATTTCTTGGCTTTGGATTACAATTTCCAATACACATTGGACTTGACCCAGTCATGAGGCTACGTTGTGATCAGGACTTCTTAGGATTCCACTCCAATTCTTATCATGTCTACTGTCTCCATTGTGTGTGGCTTCTCGTCGTGTGTTTAGTGTTGATGATAACACTAAGTTTACTTAGTGTCTTCTTTCCCCTGTTCCCTCTGCAAACAATCGATACTACGAACAATTTTCAGTATGGAAACAATATGTCATTTAAAGGATTTCTATTACCAACCATTCCGCTCTGGACGTGTTTATCTTCGAGAGTTTTGTTTCACGGGATGGATGAAATCACTGTCATATGCTGTATTAATCAAGGTGATATCCGTCCGTTTGTATGTTACGATGCCATGGCTGACTTATCCGCCTTTAAGCACAGACACAACAAGTTTCCCTTTGCATCCATTACCCAGAACTATCAAAGGATTCTTGAAATGTATAAGCTTTCAATTCACGAGGGAGAGGACATTAGTTTGAGATGTCGTATTGGAAACACTGTGGATATTGTCGATGTATCGTGGTACTTGAATGGTATGCCAATCCAGCCAACATGGCGGCACAATTTACATCTGGAATCTGTGGATGGTTACTTGTTTGAAGTTCTCGACATATCAATCTTTCAAACCTCTGATTATGGACTGTATTCGTGTTTTAAGAGACATACCCATGACAGGATTTTAGATTTAGATCTCGACAACACGTATATATTGTACACTGACAAGGAGAAAGCGAAAGCATATGAAGGAAGCCTGATACGTTCAAAAACACATTTTAAGATGTTGACTCATCAAGAAATGCAGTTTAATCTTGAAAGATATTCGATTAGTGAAGTAGAACAAGCACCATTATGAGGTTTAGTGATATCCTCCTATATATTAACAGAAGTACTGAACTCCAGTTATGAGCATGTAACATTTCTCAACAACAAATCCCTGACGGAATGTGAAAACGCAGTGTTGACTAGTTGTACTCTGTTTATGTGGATGATAAACAAAATAGCGATGAAAACCGTTTCTGGAAGATTTGAGTTTAAGGCTGCGCATGTTGAGCAGAATACCGTCCACTCAACGGCAGTCCATTGTTCGTGTCCAGCTGCGCAGGGAAACATGACAGTTGCCATCAGGAGGCGATTCTATAACGAATCATCAAGAAAAGAGGAAGACGTCTTCGTTAAAAGTCATGTCACACACACATCGGCAGCAAAACCATATTACCCACCTATACATTCATTTAGAAATGCAGAGATGCTTCCTTTGGATTTTTACATATCATTATTTAATTATATCATATTAATGGTATTAATATTGTACGTGGTGGTGGTGATTGGTTTCTGTTACAAATTGCTATCATTAATAAGTTATGGGTTAAAACGGATGTATCTTCACACATGTCTTTGGAAAGGAACTGTTTCCTTCTGGCGACACAGCCATGACCTATATACAGCATGCTGTTCAGAAGACCTAGAGTGGACTGTGAACGTCCTTGACCCTGTTGTGAAAGATGGACGCCACAGAACTTTCATCCACGACAGGGATTCGAACCCAGGCAAGGTGGAGATTGCAGGAATCGACGCAGGATTAATTCGTTCTTGTATTTATCTCATCGTGGTATCAACAGATTCTGTCTTGCATCCACTATGGCAATACCAAGTAGATCTTATCTTGAGCATGCTTGTTAGGAAAGATGTTTCTGCCACCAGTGTATTTGTAGTGCGTCTGGACCGTGCGCAGTACCGGACACTGGATGACGTCATCAAGGCAGAACGTATAGAATGCCTGTTTTGGCGGGAAGAGAACACTGTGCAGTGTATTCTTGATATAAGATCATGGTTAAACCCGTCGTATAGATCTAATCAGATATTCACTGAACTGTCGCAGGTTATTAACATGCCTCAGTTACGATATTGGGTTATGCTTGCTTTCGCCTATTATATAGTGCTTGTTTCATGTCCCCACTATCTATTTCTCCCATGGCTTAGCATGCTACATTGACATAGGCCTACTACAGACTTAGATTGTTTACGTTAAACGCGCGAATTGCTGTTTTTAGGTTAGATTATTTTACTATTATTTATCTGCTATAGTTCGAATCCTCACCAATATTTGATAGATTTTAATGTGTATCTGTGTGTTGTTTTACAAATGCTTTCAAATATTACCCATATGTTTTCTATCTATATATCATATGTAGTTTTTAAGTTAAAATGAATATATATAGTATTGTGAGCTACGAGTTATATTTAGTATTGAAAACTTAAAGGCATACTATCACAGTTGATATACATGTATAATCTGACAAACGAATTTCGATCTGAAACCAATTACGCTTGATTTATCCACCGAAAAGTTGTTATTTAGTGATGTACTTATTCCCCAGTATTCGATAGTTATAAAACAAATCATATTTTATATTAAATAGGGGAACGTTCCGCTATTTATCTGGTCATATGATGCATCTCT
>JAUTBZ010118644.1:0-16315 GCA_032361785.1 Lepetodrilus galriftensis
CAGCTCCAGAAGTCGTTGGTATACGAGGACCATTATCTCCCATTATGAAAACATGTTTGTAATCTGATCGTATATTTGTCTTTTATAAAGTAATGAATTCATCAACACATAAAAAAATATCTTTTTAAACAACTGTAGCATTTCTTTCATTTTTACCTTTACAATGTTCTGCTACTTGTAATTTATAACATTCAGCAATTTTGAATTCCTTAAAAATAACGTATGAGCCATTTTCTGAGTGGTGCGTTTTCATAGTCTTTCAGTATATATGAGTTCCTAGATCAATAAGAGTTCTCCAACGTTGACCTAATGAGTGAGCAGATGTAGGAATTCCCCAAAAGTATTTCCTCAAAAACCACTATTTTGTTTATAATCCCTAGCACTGATTCCAAATTCCTAGTAGTAGTAGTTTGTTAAAAAGAAGTCATTTTGTTTAACAACTTAAACAAGCTTTAATTTATCCAAAATTTGGTATTTGTTCTCAAAGCTTTTGATCCAATCCTCGATGAAAGGTGGTTTCCTATATTACATCAGAATTTCAATGAATCTTATTCTGATGTTACAAATCTCTAACTAAATCAACTAGTAAATGTCAGATTGCAGTACAAAGTATATTTATATCAAATAATTGTACACTATATTACAATTCTTGAGCAATTTACTGGTATACATGGTATACTAGTTGTTGCATTGCAAAAACATGCTGCTGAGCTTGTATTTCAGCTTTATATTCATGTCCTGTTATAATATACATCACGTGACCTCAATTCAGTAGAGCCCCCATGATCATGTTACTTACGTTGACAACACAGGTCAACTTCACTGCCGGGTGTACATGGTGTAGATACATACATCTTTACAGTCTCAATAGGATAAAGCTTTAAATAGGCTGGCATGAAGTAAAGTGAGCTATAACACCAGCTAATCATGATATTTGATGGTAATAGGTTGGTATTCACTTGGTATTAAATCCATTTACAGTACATAGATATTCTGGTTGTGAATGTTTCCTAAATGCTAGATGTATATTAATACAGGTGCATATTCGGTTTACTATTGTGCATTCTTTAGTGTGATTTATAGCATTATAGCAGTGCCGATGTGCATGACTTTGAAGTACGTACTCTGTTAGCTATTCTAGAGTTAGACTGGGCTCTACTTGTATGATATCAGGGACTTCTAGTTTTTTTTATTTTACATTGTTGTCCTTGACTGATAACTATTTAACCAACTTCGAGCTTGGTATCTACTGAGCTAACAAACTCTAAAGTAGACATTCTTATCACCATCAAACTTGAATAAAAACCATCTTTCGCAGAGTTTTCTTAATAAAATGGTAAATTGAAAAAACTCTCCCCAGCTCAACATGATGCTGCATCTATAGTTGCTAATGTGAAATTTGACAGACCATTCAGAATATCATATATGCCTCGTGACATCGCCAGATATACACTTATAGGTGGGCGGTTTCCAGTACGGGTGTTGGATTCATGCAAATACATCTCTTCTGTATTCTAATTACATTTGAGCAATAACAGTAAGTTGTCACACTATCCACATTCTGTTTTAGTTCCTTTAACCCTATCCTGGCTGGATTAGACACAAGCAGTGCTCTTTAAGGCATTTCCAGTTGACTCCAGCATGGAGAGGGTTAAATATTTGGGATTTTAAAGTTGTTTTCTTTTAAATTTATACTACAACATTTAACTTTTAAGACTAGGGCATATTTTCTAAAACTACTCATGAAGTGAGACTTGTTGCTAAGCTTTTCAGATGAAGTGAGACATTGCTGTTGTGTTTTTCAGATGAAGTGAGACATTGTTGCTATGTTTTTCAGATGAAGTGAGACATTGTTGCTGTGTATCTCAGATGAAGTGAGACATTGCTGCTGTGTATCTCAGATGAAGTGAGACATGGAGGTGGTGTTTGTTGCGGGAGCTGTGGTGGTCCCGGTCATTGTTCTCGTCCTGGTGGTCGTCAAGTGTCTCGACTGCCTGCGCAAACAGGACGGCTTCAAGGTAGGCATGGCACAGTAGATAATAATAATAATAATAATGATAATAATAATGATAATAATAGATGATAATTAAAACATATAATAATTAATAATAATAACAATATTAATAATAACAACAATGACAATAATAATAATTGATAATAATGAGAAATTTCATGAATGTTTCATACAAAAACTTACGTATTTCTTAGAACTTTCAAAATGACGAGTCTCGGCTGGAGTCTCGGATTAACCCCGGCTTCAACATGGGTCAGGACACGGACGCCCGAGACCAGAGCGTGTTGTCCACGTCCGTACAGATTGAACCCATGCCGGAGGTCATCGCCGAGACGACCTGGAGGAAACCCAGGATAGCCTGTGTGGAGAAGAGCAAACAGGAATCGTCACTGAAACTAGTTGGTAAGTTGTGTCAAATCATGTCATAGTTACTAGTATAGGAATTTAATATTGTAGTTGTAGCGTATGTGTGAAATATTCCCGTTGCAACAAAAAAACACCAATTTAATCATATAAAATCAATCAGGAAACATTTGTTTGTATATTGCACACCCTTTCCTTTTAAATGATTAAAAATAAATAATAGTTGTATTCATCTGACAATTTTCAGTATTTCAATGTTCCTGTTTCTCAACTTTTCCTCTTATCCTACCAGCTGTTATGTATTAAAATTGTTTCCAATGAACAATTGTGAGTGCTTTATCTTTTAAAGACGGCTATTATTAAACAATCTGGTGTCCCTATAGTAACTAGACACTTTCCTTGCTACTGGCATAACTTCTTGAAGAATTGGATTCAAAATTTGTTTCCGTCACATTGCATTCCTGTCTTTCAGTGGTTAATTCACATCCGTTTCCGAGACGACAACTGAAATACCTGAAGGAGATCGGCAACGGATGGTTTGGCCAGGTAGAGTTTTGTAGATTTATCTTTATATTTGATACTATTTATCACGGTTACCCATCGCCTATGGGTGAAATATTCCCGCAGTGACATAAATCATTAATTCAATCAAACTACAGTTACCCAGTAAGTTTTCTAATATTTTAATGCTGGTGGGATACATAGGATTTTATCACAATCATATGAACCAATCAAATCTTGACATTATGACACTGAGGTAAGAATGCTATTTAGCCCAACAATAAAGACACGTTTTTGAATGTCTTCTTAAGTTGACTTTGTTTCCTCTTGTTATTTTTAGGTTTTGGAGTCTGATGCGGAACATATCACGTCAGGGATTCCTCTGAGCCGCGTGGTCGTCAAGAGCCTCAAGGACGACGCCACTAATTCAGAGAAGAAACTGTTCCTGGAAGACGTCGTCCCATACAGGTCGGCATCTACCTGTGCTTGTTGTCATCACATATGGGTGAAAGATTCCTGCCGTGACGTAAAACAATAATTCACTTACCTGTGTTTACATTCATCACTTTCTTGATAAACACGCGTACATCAAACTATGCTTCTGCATTCCATGGCATATATCACAGCATTATTTTCTCAACTATTTAAACTGTTCAGTTTAGTATATTTTGTGTTGTTGCAGAATGTTTTCATCTTTCCTTTAATTTAAACACATGAACTCATGTTTGTTGCTTCTCAGCCTGGATACAGCTTCATTGTTCTGATCTAATGTTGTTAACGCCTCTGACACTTGTAAATGATGCCTAGTGACTTAGTAATGTATTTAGTATTGTGTATGTAATTGTTGTACCTGACGGAGGCCGTGTTGTCTCTGCAGGGAGCTGGAGCATTCTAACATCCTGCGTCTGCTGGGACAATGTATGGACAGCATGCCATTCCTCATGATTCTAGAATACGCCCAACTGGTGAGTGACGTAGTGGAGACAACTCAAATTTTCACTGACCTATGTACTAAAATAATGAGAATGCTTTAACCCTCTCCCTGCTAGATTAGGCACAGCCACTGCTTATTAGGGCATATCCGGTTGCCCCCAGCAGGGAGAGGGTTAAATATATATTTTCCATGTTGGTCATAGAAAGCCTGGATGAATGCATTTTATTTTAATACTTGTAGAATAAATATATAAAAAATAATGTCAATGCATGTACAATTATAGTATGATCTTAAAGGCGGGCTACTTGAAAGTGAATTTCGCCTTTGTTTCCATGGTTACCAGGGCGACCTGAAGACATACCTGCTACAACACAAGGACAAATCCAAGTCATTGACAGACAGCTATCAGCTGGTCAAGTTCACTATAGAGGCTGCCAGCGGATTGGCTTGTCTTAATCGCCATGGCTACATACATCAGTAAGTACGGAGGAAGTTGTTGAATGTATCCTCGTCAGGTACGGGTGAACTATTCCAGAGCAACATAAAGCATTGAATCAAGTAAATCTATCACTGAATATATCCTGCTGCATTTCAAATATTTTCATTGGGCAATAAAGATATCTGGAAGTTAGAACTTTGTGCTGTTTCTTTTCAAAATTCGTGTTCAGGATAATGTGTGGTTTATTCTGACATCAAGATACTGATATTATAGAATTATTATTTACAAATGTTTGGCTTTTGTAATGGTTGCATTGAATGTTACGAAACTCATAATTCTGCTTCTACAAATCTGTGATTGATTCTCCCTCCACAGAGACTTCGCGGCCAGAAACTGTCTGGTCATGTCCAACAACACCTTGAAAGTCGGCGACTACGGCATTTCAGAAGATGTCCATAGGGTAAGTCTACCTTAGATCAACACACACAGATAAATCAAGATTTGTCAGTAGTGAACATGTTGTATACACAATAACTTTCTGTTGAGCTGACATTCCGTAATTAATTCTTGTAGTAATTAACGGATTTAAAATGTTATTTTTGTTTTGTTTTTTATTTTTATTTTTGTATTTTTACTTTTATTGGTCAAGTTATGAACATGGTTGTTGGACTGTTTTACAGGCGGACTACTTCGAGTCGGGGAAAGAGTTACTTCCCATTAGGTGGATGGCGCCGGAGTCGCTGAGTCACCAGTCCAACACGTGGCAGACGGCAGTTATCACCAAAGAGGCTAACATCTGGTTCGTACTGCTACTGGAGATTGTTATCCAAAAGACCATCATTCATACCTGTATCTATCACCAGTACACTACATTATGTAAATGGAACTTCTCTTGGAAACCGTCACAAACTGTCACACTATATCAACTTGTCAAGTTGCTAACTGTCGCCCAACTGGTTGAGAACTTTCAGTATTGTTTTTTAAATTTTCTAGAAGATTTTTTAGCATCACTGAAAGACCCAAATTATGGTTATTATTACCAGTGTTATTATTATGTTTATTATTATATTTATTACAGTATTATTATATTTATATTATATTTATTTTTATTATTATTATTATATTTATTTTTATTATTAATTATTATAATACACGTTCCCACCTTCTCCAGGTCGTTCGGTGTGCTGGTATGGGAGGTACTGATGTTTGGCAGCCAGCCGTACACGAATATGACTGACCCCGAGGTCCTTCAGACGGTCATCGAGGACCGCATGGTCAAACTGCCTGACCCCAGTAGTGACCTCCAGCACAAGGACAGAATGTAAGCACAGCTGTCCACCTGTCCCGTAATGTCCTGTAATCATATAAATATTGTGACTGGCATCAGTTGACCAAGTCTGTTCACGAAAGCATTATGAATTTACAACATCTTCTTCAGCTTTCTTGAGCAAATGGGTGAAAGATTCTTGCATTGACGTTAAACTCACTTGAGTACTCATCAACTACCTGAATATGAATGCCATTTTCTTTCTCGCATGCAAACATGAACAATTCAGATGTTTTATCTTTTTGTCTTATCCATTCCCATTGTCTTTGTTATGACATTGGCAGTAATCACTGTATTTGTTTGTGTTTGCAGAGTTGAAGTGATGCAGTTCTGTTGGCTGAACCCTGGTCAACGCCCTAACATTGAGGAGGCGCATGGTCTGCTGCAGAGGTTGTACGAGATAGCGTCGGGGCAGAAGGAACAAGAGGACGACTTTGAGAGGAAGTGGAACCAGAAGATTCCGTCGGAGGCCAGAGTGGTTGCTGCCAGACCCAAACCTCAGGAGAAGATGAGACCAGCGTCGGCAAGTTTTGACAGTAATTTTGCACCGCCATCCAAACCAGGAAATCAGAGTCCGAAAGAAACATTCTCAGATGAGTTGGGGTCCGTGAGGGTGGAGAAAGAAATGTCGACGTCGGTTGTTGTGGACATTCCTCAGGATATCACCAGAGACCTGGACTTCCCATCGCCATCCAACAAAACCATCCTCCCCGCACAGATGACCAGTACTCCCCTCGCCAACCTCGCGTCTGCTCCTGTTGCCAAGCAACCAAGTGTCGGCCATTTTCCTAGTTCATCTGGGCAGGAAATGTCTACTCCCATGCCTGTAATACCACAAGTGGCTGAGTCGCAAACTAACTCTCAGCTGGCAGCGTCCATTAGCCAACAGACCAAGTCAAGCTCCAAGACCAGTAGAAAAATTGAGGATGAATTCAGTAGAATAGAAATGGGATTGGATGGCAGCAGCTCTGAGTCCAAGGCATCGGTAGTTGAGGACAGAATTACGGTTGCTAAGACCTCTCCCACACCAAAGGAGCAGCCTGTTGAGATTTTGCAGGAAGCAACAACTGAAGAATTAATAGAACCCATACAAAACGATGTCAAAATTATGTCAGAATCTAATTCTAGTCAGGAATCTGGTGGTGATCTGTTTGGAGGTTTTGTTGGTGCTAGTGGAGATCACACCGACACCAGTAATGTAGTGCTAAGTGAAAATGTGCCTGTTGACAGTAACACCATAGGACTGGATTTGCTTGGTCAAGCCCAGCCTGCCGAACAGACCCCGAACTCTGCAGAAGCAAACCTGTTGGGCCAAGGTGATTCAGTTCACTCCCAGGTGAAGAGTAAGGATACTGGAATGGATTTATTGGATAGCGGAAATATTTCTGTCAAAACGAATGATTCTGAACCTTCCCGAGAAGTTCCTGTTGCACAAGCAACGTCCAATTCCAATCATGATTTCCAAGCATCTATAGAGGAATCCTCCCAACAAGCAGAAAGTGTAGGTAAGCCCACTTCTGAAAACACTTCTGAAACTGGTCCCAAAGTAAACGATCCTCAGTTATTGCAGTCCAGTGTAGATTTATTGTCTCCAAGTAATAGAGTGAGTGTGGTAGATAGGAGTATGGATAGTTTAGATCTTGGCACATTCCAGCCACCTTCGAGTCAAACGGAGATATGTGGGTCCGACGGTACAGACTCTGAACTCGCCGGAGCGGAAAGTCCTGAAAAGTCTGCTAACGCAGCTTCAGAAAATGGTTATGAAACGCATCCTGTCGACCAATCAAAAGCCATTTGTCAAGTGGACCCTTCGATCAGTGATTCACCCTCGGATGGAGCAGTGTGTGTTAATTCTGCCAAGTCGACAGTGCCGAGTTCGTTTGACGGAGCAACACCATCTAGTGACAAGGTAGGTAAATGTGTTGAATATGTCAGTGATGATGAGAGTAAAAGCACCTGCTCGGAAACAAATAGCACCTCAGACTCCACTTCGGGCAGCAGCAATTCGTACATATGTGATGGAAGCGAAAACCCCTTTGCATGCGATAACCGTGATGACTCGTATTTCCAAAACGGCAACACCGATGACTACGTGGATGACAACAGGCGACATGTCATGGTGACGGATCTCGACGCGGATGAAGATTACAGCAACGAAGATGGTGATCATGCTCATGATATTAGTTTTGAGAGTGACCCAACAGACTCCGATGAGGAAACCAATTATAGAATTGTCAGTGAACTCTACCTGACGCGAGGAGTGAGTTCTTCGAAAATATTCGAGAGTGGACGTTTAGAGACGATTCCAGAGGATGTGATGCCCTCGGACATGTCCTCAGATGTGATGTCAACAGTCGAGACACCAACATACGTGGTGCCGTCAGACTCTAGTTCCGATGATCTGAAATATGATGCTCAATTTGATGATGTGTTTTCTGCTCAAGATACGTTTGAGTGGGACGATTTTATGGGAGAGAGTATTGTGGGCCGTGATAGGACTAGTAACTCTCCCAAACGCAGTTTTAACATGTCTGATTGGGTGATGGACGCCGATTCTCCGGGGTACCGTAGCAGCAATAGCAGCATCCAATCAGGCAGTAGCATGTCCGATGTCACGGGAACCAGCGATCA
The DNA here is from genome assembly GCA_032361785.1 of Lepetodrilus galriftensis. Lineage (NCBI taxonomy): Eukaryota > Metazoa > Mollusca > Gastropoda > Lepetellida > Lepetodrilidae > Lepetodrilus > Lepetodrilus galriftensis. The sequence goes on from JAUTBZ010118644.1 coordinate 8,210, forward strand.
TTCACTTCATCTCTCCACCGCCAATACACCTTCCGAGGTAAAGCGACCCCAAGGACGATCTCCACGCTCACATGTATCCGACCTAATCACTAACCGCCATATATCCTCCATTACTAACAAAAAACCCACACGGACTCCATTTTATTCATTATTCGAGAAAATAGAGTTTGACTCCGACTCCGATTCCAATACGAGTCCCGAGCCGAATCCGCTGGCGGAATCTCGCTCCACTGACTCGGAAACTTTGGGACTGCATGATAACCACGAGGATTTAACGTCTGGGTCACGGTCTGGCGACTCTGTGTTCGTGCAGGTAATCCACGGCCACATCGTAACACTCGCATGCTGACATTTTGGTTTCATTTGCTGCTTGTTGTTGTAGGTCTTTCTGTTGTAAGTCGATCATCAAAGTGTTTAAGGCGTGTTAATCCACACGGGCTGCGTCAGTTACTGTCAATGTCCTGAGTTTCCCAGCCAACTGGCTAAATAACCAATCATTGCTTTATAACCAGTCATTGTTTGATGAGTTGCCATGTTGATGTAGGCTAGTTAACCAATCACAGGGCTTTAGCTAGTCTGCTGCTTCCAGACACTTGAATTGCATATGGGTGAAAAATTCCCGCCGCGACGAAAAAACACTAATTCAATCAATACTGACACATGCAGATTGTACCAAGAAGGTGGAACTAGATCTACTTCTACTGGGTAGTGCTCCTTTCTAGTTGTTCTGTCCGTACTTTCTATCCAACGCATGCGCAGTCACACTGCAGTGTTGGTCCTTGGTAACTGCTCATGCGTCGGACAGAAAGTACGGACATAACAGCTAGAAAGGAGCAGCCCCCAGTACAGCACTTGGTTCACAGCAGTACTGGAAGTAGCCCTGATAGTGGATTCATATACCTTGAAGATTGGTGATGGTTCTCTGTGTTGTGACTGCCTGTGTCATTGATATCCATGGTGGGGGCTAATAAGACATTGATGTTTACTAACATGAAATATGTTGTAATAATAAACACTCAAATTGGTAGGCATTTTAAAATATATTCCCAGTGACCTCATCAATATCTAAAATTAAATTATATATCAAAATGTATGTACTAATAAAAATATAACATAATTATAGTTGTACAAATTCTAAGACAATTACTTTGGTTATTATAGATCTTTCAATATATTTTTTTTCTCACGGGTATTTTGTGTAATATGTATGCTATTGGATTAATCTACGACCAACACAGGTCCATGTAATGTAAGTAGATCTATCTTAATCATTGCTTAGCAGTGCACTATCAACTTTCAACTTTCTAATTTCATTAAGCCTAGGCAAACTCATTGCAGCATCAATATGAACATACAAAGGTGTTATTATTGGTATTCCTTAGCATTTTATTTGCACCATAACTATTGCTTGTTCATGTACGGTATATACTTGGATGTCCTAATTTTAGATGGATTCACTAATATGTGTACCTTTTTCGTGGAATCTTGAAATAGGATTGGTCAATGTTTTGACTTGTGTTTAACATCACTATGGAACACAGGTTTAAACCTTTTTTGGGAAAGATTTTATTTTGGTGATTGTGTGATATAAGATGTGACTACTGGTTTCCTACTATTATAGTTCAGGGTTTGAAGTTCCCACTCGCCCGGTGATCCGATCAATTTCTCCTAATGTTAAAGGTATCCTACGGGCTAGTAGAAATTTTATGTTTTGCTATTTATATCATTATTCTGGTGAGTACGTTTTAAAGTTAAGTTCTAACCGTGATAGTTGGTAGAGTGGACTTACAATCCAGCAACTTGGATTTGAATCTCAAGATCAGCACGGTCTTGGGTTAATATTCATGGGTCAGTCAGGGTATCTGGTTAACTCCATGGTCCAAATATTGACAATGTTGGTAAAATTATGCATGTGTTCCCATAGGTCACTGACCGCATGGTTCACTATATTTATTAAATCTTGAATGTCTTAGTATGTTATTTTTATTTTTATTTTGTATGGTTATTATAGGATTTTTCACTACTAGATTTAGACTTTTCTTATTAATAATGGCTAATGTATTTTAAAATTATTTTCTTTTAATATATACATTTCCAGTGTTTTTCTATGGTGCAAGTTGAAAAATCAGTTCATCGTACATGAATTATTGTCTTATTGACATTGGTGCAAGTTTTTTTTTATATTAAATATTATATTATACTATTATTTTAATGCTGAGTGCAAAGATAATTTAAGTTGTATTGGATGTGTGTACATGTAGAATAGGCCAATGTTTCTAATTCAGACTAAATGACTGGGATAAATTGTCTCAGGTTCTCCCTGTATGACTTCAAGATCACTTAAATACTACTACATTGGTATCATCAGAAATGGAACACAAAGGAATTCAAATATTATCCAATTCTATGGGATGCGTCTCTGTCTCGGCCAAAACTTTAGGTGTAATTATAATGATAGAAATCTCCATGTTGTTGTCTGCATGATAGTCTGTTCTGGTAACAACTACTGTAACCAAATATTTCTCAATCTTGTCGTCATCCTTCTTACTTTGGGACTTGACCACTATGATCACTATGATCACTATGATCACAATAACCATGCTCATATTTCACGGGTATCTGTGTACATATTTATGTGCACTTCACTAGGCAGGTCAATCGGTCATGGAGTCGTCATGTGTCGTGTTTTTAATACTTCATTTGGTGCAGTCTTCAACTAACAACAGTCTAAATAGCGTGTACATTTTTGTTGTGTAGAATAATTTAATTTTCTTTATATTGTAATGTTTAATGTTTCTATGGCATTGAATAAAATTTAAAGTGTCAAACCAGATACTTTAGTATTAATGCTGTTATTTAAAATCAATTTATTTCAATTAATCATTTATATGTATATTTCTTTCTTTTTAATTTTTCGACAAAAGAACTGTTCTTTTTCTTCACTGCAGCAAACATAGTATTTTTATATGAAAATTGCATAGGCTCTGTTCATTTCAGATGACGGGTTCTAGCAAAGCTTAGGCTATAAGCTTTGTGAAATTGAAGGTATCAATTGCGTGACTCACCGTTACAATTTTGTGTGTTTTAATACTAGTTCTAGTTAGTTGTTACCCTTAGTATGCTAGTTCTGGCCTGTTTACTACTTTCTTAGTAACCATATAACCTCCGTTATAAAAATTGTCTACTTTCATTTATTTATTTTTGTGCTGTTGCGATCACTGCCTTGTCTTTTGCTCCTCACAGGTATGGTAGTTAGTTGCTGTAGTTACATTATTGTACCTCCTATCATTTGGTCTGTGATAGTCACAATATACCATAGCGATGTTAATTTCACTGCTAGTTTCATTTCTGTGGAAGAATATTTATTTCAACTTGTAAAGTAAAAATTAATTGAATTAAATACAAAGTAATTTTTAGAAATCCAAATAATTATAGCAAGTGACACATGAAGAATATTATATATTATTTCTGGTTACATGTAGATATTGGTCAAGTATTTGTGTAAATTAATGGTCAAGTATTTGTGTAGATAAATTAAATGTCTACTGTTCAGGTAATGTATGTATGTTAAAAGTAAACTGATAGTGTAAAAAGTATTTTTAAAGTTCTCTCATTCCATGGAAATTAACTGTATAATTGTAACATTAGCAGACCTTGAAACATTCCTATTGCCAGTTTTGTTTCATCTTGTGTGAATCATAAATTATGTAGCTTTATGCATGCTAGAATTCATATTCTAATACAATATGACAAAGGTTATTGTTTGTTTGCCTTTTATCATTTTCAGTTGTATCATTTCTCTGTATCATTTCTTATTTTATTGTCTTTCTTTCAATTTCTGTACACTTTTCTCTTTCCTTTTTTTCTCTGTATCTGTATGTGGAATAGGACTATGGAACTACGGTACATCCCTTGACGTATGGAAACTGGTGTTGTCGGTGGTAGTGAATAGTTTGACATGTGGGGAGGATTGTGACATACTGGCTCATTCTATAGTGTAGAGTTGTCATCCTGGGTGTACCTGTATCAGCTTTGGTTTCTGTGTATTACTGTTACACACAGCTGTGACATGTTCTCCCCCAGAAACATTTTGCTATATCTCTGAAATACTGTGGAAACTAATAGAAAAAACCCATTCCAACCTATATCTCTACATCAACTTCAAATGTTATCTCTCTCTATCTTTGTTTCCATCTCTACCTTTATCTCTACTTCTACCTTTATTTTTTTAATATATTTTTTATTGTATTTTATAGTTTTCTCCAATTTCTCTAATTGTATCTCTTATCTCTACTTCTTCGTTGTAAATGGGTGAAAGATTCCCGCAGCGACGTTAAACTCCATATTCTCTCTACTTCTACCTTTATTTTTATATCTCGGTCTCTAATTTTATCTCTACCTCTATCTCATTTGGCTACTGACTCGTGCTAATAGCATGTTACATAGCTATACAATCTCAATACTATAGCTGCTTTCATTTGCTAAAGAGACTTATACACATGCTCTTTTAACATACAAAGCATAGTAGCCGGCAATACTAAATTGAACTACTTTGAATACTATTGCTTTCACAAAGTTCTAACCTCTGTCAGTTGTTATGTCTAGACGTGCATGTATACTTTTACCTAGTGATGTGATCATTCATTCAGTATTGTAATAATTCTGTGATCTGTGATAATCGCAATAACTAAATATTTATCTCAGATGTTACACTTTTATCTTTAAAATCAGTAGTTTACATTTTGTGAATATTTTTGAATTTTGGATAGACATTTGTGATCCATTTTAACTCAAAATCATAACATCTGTGCATCTATTACTATTGCAATTAGTAACGTAAAACAATATTTCACTTACTAATTATTGTTCAAAATGACTACAGTCTAATTAAGATTAAATCTTTATTTGTATTCGCCATTCTTCCAAATCAAGATCTGAATTTAACCTTCTCCCTGCTGAAGGCGACTTAAGTTGCCCGATCACATGCAGAAATAGAACACTTTGATTTTATTCATCGTGTGGGTGGAATATCCTGTTGCGAAGTAAAACAATAAGTCATGCTAATGAAGTGGTATGCTTGGTCTTATATGACCAGTTTACACCAGACATCCTTTTTATCTAGATGGCCATTAATATCCAACTTGCATTTGTGACATTACTCCGAGCTTACTGGGTAAACTGGAACCAATGCTTGAATGGAATGTCCTTAGATCTTGGCTTTGGGGAATTGTGGAAATGGACAAAGATATTATTTTTATTGACATTGAGCTATTTTCATAAGTTCTGTGACATATTTTTGTTTGAAGAAATATCTGACTAGTTGCCATGTTTTCTGACAATGCTCAATAACTGCATGTAGTGTTGGTGGCTTGTTTATGACTTTATCATCTGTGGCATGGGTGTTCTGAATTCTGTGTGCATTCATAATAGTAATCAGATTGTAATGTTCTTTTTATACTCTTTGTTGAACATTTGAGGAATGTCATCTATTCACATTACCCCCTGTTCCAACTGGTATCAATAACAACAAATGCACTTTTCCATTTTAATGTCATAATTTATCACTTTTGATGTAATCTAACTGTCTCCATAAGCAGAGTAGTATCTGCCTATTAACTACATGAGATGGTCAGGCTGTTTATAGAACTGTTCCTTGTTTACAGAAACTGTCTCTGGCACCGCCTGATGAACCAAGCCTCGTCTCTCCAGAGAATACCCAACTCCTGTCATCTGCTGCTGATGTTACCATGGTTGCTGACCAGCATCGCCCTCTGGTGTCAGATCCTTCTGTGATTGTTGACCATAGTTTCCCTAGTTCAGAAGCCGTAGCTGGCAGTAGTGAAGTAGGAAATGTGCAAGATGCACTCATAGTCGAACCATTGAAACCCAAACCCTTACCAACAGATATTGATGCAGCTTTTCAGGGTTTGGCTAGTCAGCATAATATTGGTTTTGAGATGTTTGATGAGAATACTAACGAGGCAGAACACTATAGTGAGTTTACCTTTGGGTCTTCTAGGCAAACTACTGATATTGACTTGTTTGAAGACTTCCCTGCTTCTGAAGGTGGTACAGTAGATTCATCCAAGGTCCAGTCTGTCGCTGCCTTCCTGACGGGCGTCGAAATACCAGAACCATTACGAACACAGGACAGTAACAGTCATGTAGAAACATTGATCTCTAATGCTGAATCTAAAGACAGTGACATCACAGGTGATAGTTCTGAAGGTACACCCGTCATTGAAATCGCAGGCATCACAGATGACAGTTCTTATACTACACCTACCAAAGAAATCACAGATGACAGTCCTACCATTGACATCACTGATGACAGTCCTGAAAGTACACCTGTCATTGAAATCACAGGCATCACAGGTGACAGTTCTGTCATTGAAATCACGGACATCACAGATGACAGTTGTGAAACTACACCTACCAAAGAAATCACAGATGGCAGTCTTCCTATTGACATCACTGATGACAGTTCTGAAATTCCACCTACGATTAACATCACAGATGATAGTTCTGAAACCACACATATGATTGACATCACAGATGACCGTTCTGAAACTACACCTGTCATTGAAATCACAGGCATCACAGATGACAGTTCTGAAACTACACCTGCCAAAGAAATCACAGATAACAGTCCTACTATTGACATCAGTGATGAGAGTCCTGCAAGTACACCTACTATTCACATCACAGATGACAGTCCTAAAACTACACCTATCATTGAAATCACGGATAACACAGATGACAGTTCTGAAACTACACCTGTCATTGAAATCTCGGACATCACAGTTGGCAGTTCTGAAACTACACCCGTCATTGACATCACTGATGACATTCCTAAAAGTACACCTATGATTGACATCACAGATGACAGTTCTGAAACTCCACCTACAATTAACATGACAGATGACAGTTCTGAAATGACACCTGTCATTGACATCACAGTTGGCAATTCTGAAACTACACCTATCATTGAAATCACAGGCATCACATATGACAGTTCTGAAACTACACCTACGAAAGAAATCACAGATGACAGTCCTCCTATTGACATCACTGATGACAGTCCTGAAAGTACACCTACAATTGATGTCACAGATGACAGTTCTGAAACTCCACCCACAATTAACACGACGGATGACAGTTCTGAAACAACACCTGTCATTGACATCACAGACATCACAGATGACAGCCGTAAAACTACAACTGTCATTGAAATCACAGGCATCACAGATGACAGTTCTGAAACTACACCTATTAACATCATAGACGACGGTCATGAAGCTACAGCTATCATTGGGATAAAAGGTGACAGTCCTGAAACTAGACCTACTATTGGTATCACAGATGACAGTCCTGAAACTACACCTGCAATTGGCTTTACAGGTGATAGTCCTGAAGACATACCTTCAACTGAAATAACTTATGACAGTCCTGAAACCACATCTAATATTGGCCTCACAGATGACAGTCCTAAAACCACACTTACAATTGGCATCAAAGATGACAGTCCTGAAACTACATCTAATATTGGCCTCACAGATGACCATCCTGAAAGTACTCCTATTGGCATTGAGGATCACAATCCTGAAAGTACATCTATTATTGACATCACAGATGACAGGCCTAAATCTACACCGTTTATGGGCATCACAGATGACAGTCCTGAAACCACATCCACTATTGACATCACAGATGACAGTCCTGAAACCACATCCACTATTGACATCACAGATGACAGTCCTGAAATTGCACCTATAATTAGCATTGCTGAAACTACACCTGTCATTGGCATCACATTCATTGGCATCACAGATGACAGTCCTGAAACTACTCCTACTGTTGGCTTTACAGATGACAGTCCTGAAAGTAAACCTGCCATTGACTTCACAGATGGTAGTCTTGAAACCACACCTGCCATTGGCATCACAGATGACAGTCCTGAAACTACTCCTAATGTTGGCTTTACTGAAAGTACACCTGCCATTGACATCACAGATGACAGTCCTGAAACTACACCTACTATTGGCATCATGGATGAAAGTTCAGAAAATACACCTGTCATTGGCATCACAGATGGTAGTCCTGAAA